>CM021105.1:221367051-221662562 GCA_007115665.2 Sequoiadendron giganteum
TAATACCTCTCTACCTACCTCTCCATCCATCACTCCCCACCACTCTCTCTATACCTCTCTATATCGATTCTCTCCCTCCCTTATTATCTCTCTACTTCTCTCTACCTCTATGTCTTTCTCTAATTATCTTTATCTCCCCTAGCCCTCTCTCGCTCTCACTAGATATCTCTCTCCCTACCTTTTCCCCTATCTACTCTCTATCTCTCACTAGATATCTCTCTCCCTACCTTTTCCCCTATCTACTCTCTATCTCTCCTCTCCCTCCCTCTACCTCTCTCTCTCACTCTCTCTCACTCCTCCCTCACCCTCTTTCTCTCTCACTCTCTCCTCTCTATCTCACCATTCTATCTTTCCCTCTCTGTAATTCTATCCTTCTTTATATGTCACCATTTTCTCTCTACTTATATTTATCTCACATATCCCTCTTTACCTCTCCCTTCCTCCTCTCTCTCGCCCAATGTCCCTCCTTACCTCTATCTCTATCTCACCTATCCCTCTCTACCCACATATCCCTCTATCACTCCCTACCAAAATCTCTCTCTCTCTCTCTCTCTCTCTCTCTCTCTCTCTCTCTCTCTCTCTCTCTCTCCCTCCATACCTCTCCCTCCATCTATCCTTCCTTATCTACTCTTTATCTTTCATGTCTGTCTATCTCTCCTTCCCTCTCTACTTATCTTTATCTCCACTTTTCCTCCCAACTTCTCTCTCTCTCTCAACAATCCCTCCCTCCCCCTATTTCTCTCTCCCCCTATGAGGGTTGAGGGTGTAAGGTTTATTGTTTAAGGTATAGGGTTGAGGTTATAGGGTTAAGTGTATAGGGAATAGGGATTAGGGTTTAGGATATTAGGTATAAAGTTGAGGGTATAGGGTATAGTGATGAGGGATGAGGGATGAGGGTTTAGGGTTTAGGGTTTAAGGTATAGGGTTGAGGGTTGAGGGATAGTGTTTAGGGGTGAGGGTATAAGGTTAAGTGTATAGGGTATATTAATTATGGTTTAGGATATTGGGTATATAGTTGAGGGTATTGGGTTGAGGATATTAGGTTTAGGGTTGATGGTTTAGGGTTTAGGATTTATGTATAAGTTTGAGGGTTGAGGGTTGAGGTATAATGTTCAGGGTTGAGGGTATGAGGTTAAGTGTATAGGGTATAGGGATTAGGGTTTAGGGTGTAGGGTTAAGGGTATAAGGTATAAGGTTAAGGATTGAGAGTGTAGGGTTTGTAGTTCAAGTATATGGTTAAGGGATAATGTTTATGGTTTACGGTATAAGGTTGAGGGTGTAGAGTATAGAGATGAGGCTTGAGAGTGTAGGTTTTAGGGTTTAAGGTATAGGGTTGAGGGTTGAGGGATAGTGTTCAAGATTGAGGGGGATTTTGAATAATGGGTATAAGGTGGAGGGTATTGGGTTTAGGATTGAGGTTTAGGGTTTAGGGTTTAGTGTACAAAGTTGAATGTAGGGTTTAGGATTTAAATATAGGATTGAGGGATGGTGTTCGGGGCGTAGGTTATAAGTTTGAGGGTATAGGGTATAGGGATGAGGGTTGAAGGTGTAGGGTTTAGGGTTTAAGGTATATTGTATAGGGTTGATGGTTGAGGTATAGTGTTCAAGGTTGGGGTTGTAGGGTTAAGTGTATAGGGTATAGGGATTAGGGTTTAGGATATTGGGTATAGGGTTGAGGGTATTGATTTTAGGGTTGAGGGTTTAGGGTGCAAGGTTTAATGTAGGATTTAGTGTTTAATTATAGGGTTAAGGGTTAAGGGTTAAGGGATAATGTTTATGGTTTAGGGTATAGGGTATACGGATGAGGGTGGAGGGTGTAGGGTTTATGGTTTAAGGTATAGGGTTGAAGGTATAAGGTTAATTTTATAGGGTATAGGGATTAGGGTTTAGGATATTAGGTATAGGGTTGAAAGTTTAAGGTTAAGTTTATATGGTATAGGGGTGAGGGCTTAGGATGGAGAGAGAGTATTCTCTAATTATGGTGGGAGGGAAATAATTGTGAGAGGGGGAGTGGGTGGGAGGGAGAGCCCTGAGAGAGAGGGGGAGAGAGAGAGATTCTCCCCATTTCTTGGACCCATTTTTTCAAACAGGCCACTACATTGCCAATTTCACTGAATTGGCAAGCTAGTGGGCCCACTAGCTTTCCAATTTAGTGAAATTGGCAACCTAACTTTCCCTTTTTGAAAAAAGGGTCCAAGAAATGGGGTCTCCTGATTATGTAATTCTTAGACCCACTTTTTCAAATAGGCCACTACATTGCCAATTTCACCTAATTGGCAACCTAACTTCACGTGATTGAAAAAATGGGTCAAAGAAATGGGGTCTCTCAGTGATGAGACCCCAATTCTATACCCTCAACCCTTAAACCATAAACCCTTAATCCATCTACCCTATACAATAAACCCTCAACCCTGATCCCTTAATCCCTCAAGCCTCAACCCTTAAACTCTTAACCCTCAAACCCTATACCCTCTACCCTATAAATTGGAACCTCAACCCTAATCCATCAACCATATACCCTCAAACCGACATTGGGCCCACTAGCTTGCCAATTCAGTGAAATTGGCAATGTAGTGAAATGTTTGAAAAAGTGGGTCAAAGAAATGGGGTCCCCCGGTGATGAGACCCTAATTATATACCCTCAACCCTCTACCCTATACATTAAACCCTCAACCCTCAATTCTCAACCCTCATCCCTTAATCCCTCAACCCTTAACCATTATCCCTCAAACCCTATGCCCTCTACCCTATACATTGGACCCTCAATGCTAATCCCTCAACCATATACCCTCAAACCTATACCCTCAACCCTAAACCCTCAACCCTAAACCCTTAATCCCTGAACCCTTAAACCCTCTACTCTCTACCCTCAACTCTCAACTCTAAACCCTTAAACCCCAATCCCTCAACCCCTATACCCTCTACCCTATACATTGGACCCTCAACCCTATACTATCAATCCTCTAACCTCAACCTTAAACCCCAACCCTCCACCCTCTACGCTATACATTAAACCCTCAACCCTCAATTCTCAACCCTCAACCCTTAATCCCTCAACCTTTAAACCCTTAACCCTCAGCCTCTATACCATCTACCATATACATTGGACCCTCAACCTAATCCTTCAACCATATACCCTCAAACGTATACCTAAAACCCTCTACCCTCAAACCTAAACACTCAACCCTAAACCCTTTAACCCTAAACCCTTTAACCTTCTACCCTCTACCCTCTACCCATTACCCTCAACCCAATACCCTAAATCATCAACCCTATAGGTCCTCCACCTGAATCCTTCAGCCCTATACCCTCAACCCCTATCCCTTTCTCTCTACCTATACATCTCACCTTTTTCTCCCTCCCTCTCTCTTACCCTCTCTAATTGTCTCTATCTACCCTCTCCCTCTTTCTACATAACTCTTGCTCAATCAATACCTACCACTCTCTCTCTCTCCCTCTATCTATCTCTCAATCTCACTCCCACTCCCTCTTAGAGTTTAGGGATTAGGGTAGAGATTTTTCTTGGGTTTAAGTGTTTAAGGGTTAAGGGTAGAGACCCAATTCCCTCTACCCTCAACCCTAATCTATCAAACCTATACCCACAACCCAATACTCTAAATCATAAACCCTATAGGACCACCCTAATCCCAAAACCCTATACCCTCAAACCATATCCCTTTCTCTCTATCTATACATCTCATCTCTCTCTCTCTCCCTCCCTCTCTCCTACCCTCTCTAATTTTCTCTAGCTACCCTCTCCCTTTCTACGTACCTCTTGCTCAATCAATCCCTACCACTCTCTCTCGCTCCCTATATCTATCTCTTCATCTCCCTCCCATTGCCTCTCCATCACTTGGCCTATTTGAAAAAATGGGTCCAAGAAATGGGATCTTCTGGTGATGTAAATCACCAAGAGACCCCATTTTTTGGACCCTTTTTTTCAAACAAGCCACTACATTGCCAATTTCACTGAATTGGCAAGCCAATGGGCCCACTAGCTTGCTAATAGTGTGAAATTGGCAACCTGACTTGCCCTGTTTGAAAAATCCAAGAAATGGGGTATCCCGATGATTTACATCACCGAGAGACCCCATTTCTTCGACCTATTTTTTCAAAACAAGCCACTACATTGCCAATTTCACCAAATTGGCAAGCTAGTGGGCCCACTAGATTGTCAGTTTAGTGAAATTGGCAACCTAACTTGCATTCTTGAAAAAATGGGTCCAATAAATGGGGTCTCTCGGTGATTTACATCACCAAGAGACCCCATTTTTTGGACCCATTTTTTAAAACAGGCCACTACATTGCCAATTTCACCGAATTGGCAAGTTAGTGGGCCCACTTGCTTGCCAATTTAGTGAAATTGGCAACCTAAGATGCCCTATTTGAAAAAATGGGTCCAAGAAATGGGGTCTCCCGGTGATTTACATCACCCGAAGACCCCATTTCTTGGAGCCATTTTTTTCAAAACAGACCACTACATTGCCAGTTTCACTGAATTGGCAAGCCAATGGGCCCACTAGCTTGGAAATTTGGTGAAATTGGCAACCTAACTTTCTAGTTTGAAAAAATGGGTCCAAGAAATGGGGTCTCCTGGTGATTTATATCACTGAGAGACACCATTTCTTGGACCCAATTTTCAAAATAGGCCACTACATTGCCAATTTCACCAAATTGGCAACCTAACTTGCCTGTTTGAAAAAATGGGTCCAAGAAATGGGGTCTCCCTACATCGCTGGGAGACCCCATTTCTCAAACCTATTTTTTCAAACAGGCCACTAGATTGTTAATTTCATCGAATTGGCAAGCCAGTGGGCCCATTGGCTTACCAATTTGGTGAAATTATAAACCTAACTTGCCCTATTTAAAAGAATGGGTCCAAGATATGGGGTCTCCCGGTGATTTAAATCATTGGGAGACCCCATTTCTTGGACCCATTTTTTCAAACCAGGCCACTACATTTCCAATTTCACTGAATTGTCAAGCCAGTGGGCCCACTAGCTTGACAATTCGGTGAAATTGGCAACCTAACTTGCCTATTTGGAAAAATGGGTCCAAAAAATTAGGTCTTCTAGTGATTTACATCACCGGGTCACCCCATTTCTTGGACCCATTTTTTCAAAACAGGCCACTACATTGTCAATTTCACTCAGTTGGCAAGCTAGTGGGTCCACTAGCTTGTCAATTCAATTTAATTGGCAACCTAACTTGCCTGTTTGAAAAAATTGGTCCAAGAAATGGGGTCTCTTGGTGATGTAACCAGGAGACCCCATCTCTGGGACCCATTTTTTCAAACAGACCACTACATTGCCA
Organism: Sequoiadendron giganteum; assembly: GCA_007115665.2. NCBI lineage: Eukaryota > Viridiplantae > Streptophyta > Pinopsida > Cupressales > Cupressaceae > Sequoiadendron > Sequoiadendron giganteum. The sequence goes on from CM021105.1 coordinate 221,372,365, forward strand.
ATTTCATCAAATTGGCAAGCCAATTGGCCCACTAGCTTGACAATTTGGTTAAATTGGCAACCTAACTTGCCCTATTTGAAAAAATGGGTCCAAGAAATGGGTTCTCTCGGTGGTACATCGCAGAAGAACAGACCAACCCTTGACCCTACTTTGCCAATTTCACTGAATTGGCAAGCCAGTGGGCCCACTGGCTTGGCAATTCAGTGAAATTAGCATCCTAACTTGCCTATTTGAAAAACTAGGTCCAAGAAATGGGGTCTCTCGATGATGTAAATCATTGGGAGACCCCATTTCTTGGACCCATTTTTTCAAGCAGGCCACTACATTGCCAATTTCATTGAATTGGCAAGCCAGTGGGCCCACTAGCTTGCCAATTTGGTGAAATTGGCAACCTAACTTGTCTATTTGAAAAAATGGGTCCAAAAAAATGGGGTCTCCTAGTGATGTAAATCACTAAGAGACCCCATTTCTTGGACCCATATTTTCAAACAGGCTAGTACATTCTCAATTTCACTAAATTAGAAAGTTAGGGTACAGGGTTTAAGGGTTTAAGAGTTAAGGGTAGAGGGTAGAGGGTTAAGGGTAGAGGAGAGAGAGAGAGATAAAAGGTGTGAGTGAATGAGAGAGAAAGACTTGAGAGAGGGAGAGAGATAGAGGGTAGAGGGTTTAAGACTTTAAGGCTTTAAGGGTAGATGGTAGATGGTTAAGGGTATATGGGAGAGAGAGAATTGAGAGAGGGAGAGTGGGTAGGAGAGAGAGAGAATTGATAGAAATAGAGGGTAGAGGTTTAAGGGTAGAGGGTTTAAGGGTTTAGGGTTAAGGGTAGAGGGGAGAGAGATAGAGGGAGTGGAGTGAGAGAGAGAGACTTGAGAGAGAGAGAGAGATATAAGGGTAGTGGGAGGTAGAGACGAGAGAGAGAGAGAGACCTAGGAGAGGGAGAGGGAGTGGGAGGTAGAGACTTGAGAGAGAGAGAGAGAGGGAGTGAGTAGGAGAGATAGATGGTAGAGGGTTAAGATTAGAGGGTAGAGGGCCCACTAGCTTTCCAATTTAGTGAAATTGGAAATCTAACTTGGCCTTTTTGAAAAAATGGGTCTGAGAAATGGGGTCTCCCAATGATTTACATCATCGGGAGACCCTTATTCTTGGACCCATTTTTTTAAATAGGCCACTACATTTCCAATTTCACTGAATTCGCAAGCTAGGGTAGAGGGTTTAAGGGTTCAAGGTAGAGGGTAAGGGGTTAAGGGTAGAGGGGAGAGAGATAGAAGGAGTGAGATAGAGAGAGACTTGAGAGAGGGAGAGAGGGTAGGAAGGAGAGACTTGAAGAGAGAGAGAGGGAGGGGGAGGGAGAGATAAAGGGTAGAGGGTAGAGGGTTAAGGGTAGAGGGGAGAGAGATAGGAGTGAGTGAGTGAGTGAGAGAGAATTGAGAGAGGGGGAGGGGGTAGGAGGGAGATAGTTGAGAGAGAGAGTGAGGGTGTGGGAGAGAGATAGAGGGTAGAGGGTTTAAGGGTTAAGTGTTTAGGGTTTAGGGTTAAGGGTATAGGGAGTGACTGAGAGAGAGAGATCTGAGAGAGGGAGAGGAGGCAGGAGGGAGAGGATTGATAGAGATAGATCTGAGAGAGGGAGAGGAGGCAGGAGGGAGAGGATTGATAGAGAGAGAGGGAGGGAGGGAGTGGGAGATATATAGAGGGAGGTAGGGTTAAGGGTATAGGGTAGAAGGTTTAGGGTTTAAGGGTTAATGGTTGAGGGTTTAGGGTTAAGGGTAGAGGGTTAAGGGTTAAAGGTTTAAGGCTCAAGGGTAGAGAATTAATGGTTAAGGGTAGAGGGGAGAGAGATAGAGGGAGTGAGTGAGTGAGAGAGAGATACCTAAGAGAGGGAGAGGTAGTATGAGGGATAGAATTGAGAGAGAGAGAGGGAGGGAGTGGCAGAGAGATAGAGGGAGGGGGATTAAGGGTAGAGGGTAGAGGGTTTAAGGGTTTAGTGTTAAGAGTTAAGGGTTTAGGGTTTAGGGTTAAGGCTAGAGGGGAGAGAGATAGAGGGAGCGACTAAGAGAGAGAGATACCTAAGAGAGGGAGAGGGGGTAGGAGGGGGATATTTGAGAGGGAGATAGAGGGTAGAGGGTTTAAGGGTTGTGGGTTGTGGGTTAAGGTTAGAGGGGAGAGAGATAGGAGTGATTGAGAGAGAGACTTGAGAGAGAGAGGGGATAAGAGGGAGATACTTGAGAGAGAGAGAGAGAGAGGGAGCAAAGATATGGAGACTATCCCTCATACCCCCTCTTTCTCTCAATACTCTCCCTCCTACCCCCTCACCCTCTCTTAGGTATCTCTCACTCTTTCACTCCCTCTATCTCTCTCCTCTCTACCCTTAACCCTAAACCGTAAAAACTTGTCCCTTAAAACCTCTACCATCTACTCTTAACCCTCTACCCTCTATTTGTATCCCACTCCCTCACTCCTTATCTCTCTCTCAAGTCTCTCCCTCCTACCCCCTCTCCCTCTCTCAATTATCTCTACCACTCACTCACTCTTTTTATTTCTCTCCCCTCTACCCTTAACCCTTAAACCTCTACCCTCTACCCTTAACCCTCTACCCTCTATCTCTCTCCCACTCCCCCCTCTCTCTCTCACTCACTCTCTCTATCTCTCTCCCCTCTACCCTTAACCCTAAACCCTTAACCCTTAAACCCTAAACCCTTAAATACTCTACCCTTAGCCCTCTACTCTCTATCTCTCTCCCACTCCCTCTCCCTCTCTCTCTCAAGTCTCTCCCTCCAATCCCCTCTCCCTCGCTTAGGTATCTCTCTCTCAATCACTCCCTCTACCTATCTACCCTCTACCCTTCACTCTAAACCTTTAACCCTTAAAACCTTTACCTCTACCTTCTATTTGTCTCCAACTCCCTCCCTCCCTCCCTCTCTCTCAAGTCTCTCCCTCCTACCCCCTCTCCCTCTCTCAGGTCTCTCACTCACTCACTCCTTCTATCTCTCTCCCCTCTACCCTTAACCCTCTAACCTAAACCCTCTACCCTTAACTCTCTACCCTCTATCTCTCTCCCACTCCTTCCCTCCCTCTCTCTCACTCACTCCCTCTATCTCTCCCCTCTCCCCTTAACCCTAAACCCTTAACCCTTAACCTATAAAACCTCTACCCTCTACCCTCTATCTCTCTCCCACTCCCTCCATCTCTCTCTATCTCTCTTTCTCTCAATTCTCTCCCTCCTACCCACTCTCCCTCTCTTAGGTCTCTCTCTATCACTGAATCCCATCTCTCTCCCCTCTAATCTCAACCCTTAACCCCCTACCCTTAACCATTAAACCCTTAAACCCTCTACCCTCTACCCTTAACCCTCTACCCTTTATATTTCTCCCACTCCCTCTCTCTCTCAAATCTCCCCCTCCTAGCCCCTCTCCCTCTCTTAGGTCTCTCTCTCTCTTAACCACTCCCTCTATCTCTCTCCCCTCTACCCTTAACCCTAAACCCTAAACCCTAAACCCTTAAACCCTCTACCATCTACTCTTAACCATCCCTCTCTCTATATCTCTCCCACCCCCCCCTCTCTCTTAAGTCTCTCCCTCTTACTCCCTCTCCCTCTCTTAGGTATCTCTCTCACTCACTCCCTCTATCTCTCTCCCCTATACCCTTAACACTTAACCCTCTACCATTAACCCTTAAACCCTAAACCCTTAAACCATTAAGCCCTCTACCCTATACCCTTAACCCTCCCTCCCTCTATCTCTCTCCCTCTCTCTCCCTCCCTCTCTCTCTCTCAACCCTATCCCTCCTACCCCCTCTCCCTCTCTCAAGTCTCTCTCTCTTTTAGTTAATCCTCTATCTTTCTCCCCTCTACCCTTAAGCCTAAACCCTAAACCCTTAACCTTTAAACCCTAAACCCTTAAACCCTCTACCCTCTACCCTTAATTCTGCTTCTCTCTATTGTCTACCACTCCCTCCCTCTCTCTCTCTCTCTCAAGTCTCTCCCTCCTACCTCCTCTCCCTATCTCAGGTCTCTCTCTCTCACTCACTCCCTCTCTCTCTCCCCCCTCTACTCTAAACCCTCTACCCTCTACCCTTAACCCTTAAACCCTAAACTGTTAAACCCTTAACCCTCTACCCTTAACCCTAAACCCTTAACCCTTAACTCTTAAACTCTCTACCATCTACCCTCCCTCCCTATATCTCTCTCCCACTCTCTCCCCCTCTCTCTTTCAACCCTCTCCCTCCTACCTCCTCTCCCTCTCTTAGGTCTCTCTCTCTATCTCTCTCCCCTCTACCCTCAATTGTAAACCCTAAACCCTAAACCCTTAAACCCTCTACCCTCTACCCTTAACTGTTCCTCCCTCTCTCTCAAGTCTCTCCCTCCTACCCCCTCTCCCTCTCTCAGGTCTCTCTCTCTCACTCACTCACTCCCTCTATCTCTCTCCCCTCTACCCTTAACCCTCTACACTATACATTGGATCCTCAACCCTCATCTATCTTTGTCCCTCCCTCCTCTTCTCTACTTCTCTCTATCTCACTTATCCTTACATATCTCCCTCCCTCACTCCATCCCTCTCTACCCTAATCCCTTAACCCTATACCCTCAACCCTTAAACCTTTAAACACTCAACCATTAACCCTTAACCCTTAAACTATAAACCCTTAAACCCTCTACCCTCTACCCTCAACCCAATACTCTCTACCCTCAACCCTTAAACTGTTAAACTCAAGTAAACTCTCTACCCTAATCCCTGAGCCCTGAACCCTGAATCTTGAACCCTGAACCTTGAACCCTAAACCCTAAATCCTAAAATCTAAACCCTTAACCCTTAACCCTGAACCCTTAACCCTGAACCCTGAACCTTGAACCCTAAACCCTGAACCCTGAACCTTGAACCCTAAACCCTGAACCCTAAACTCTGAACCCTTAAACCCTAATCCCTCAACCCCTATACCCTCTACCATGTACATTGGACCCTCAATCCTCAACCCTATTCCCTCTACCCTTAACCTTAAACCCTCAACCCTCAAACCTTAAACCCTCTACGCGCTACCCTATACATTAAACCCTTAACCTTGAATTCTCAACCCTCAACCCTTAATCCCTCAACCCTAGGTAGGTAGGGAAAGATAGGTGAGATACAAAGTGATAAAGGGAGAGGTAGGTAAACAAAAGGAGAGGAAAGATAAATATAGGTATATATGGAAGGAGACGTAGACAAAGGAGAGATAGAGAGAAGTAGAGAGGGGAGAGAGGGATAGGTAGGGTGGAAATAGAGGTGTGTGTGTGTGAGAGAGAGAGAGAGAGAGGGGGTAGAGAGAGAGGGAGTGGAAAGGAGAGGAGAGATATATATTAGAGAGGGAAATATGTAGGTATGAGACACAATTGAGATATAGAGTGATGGAGGAAGAGGTGGGTAAAGAGAGGGAGAGGGGAGATAAAGATAAATAGAGAGGGAAGGAGATTTAGAGAGAGATAATAGATAGAGAGAAGTAGAGAGTGGAGGGATGGGGGATAGGAAAGGAGGAGACAGAGGTCAGTGTGTGTTAGAGGGAGAGAGAGTGAGAGGAGAGAAAATGAGGGGAGAAAAGGAAGGGGGAGAGAGAAAGATCGTAGAGAGGGAAGGGGGGAGAAATAGAGAGTAGAGTTGGAAGGAGAGAGTAAGAGATAAAGTGGGGGGAGGGAGAGAGAGAGAGAGGTAGAGAGAGTGGTAGGTAGTGGAGGGAGGGATAGGACTAAGAGATGGAAGGAGGGAGAGTGAGATGGAGAGAGAGTGGTGAGATAGAGAGTTGAGAGGTAAGGAGAGAATGAGAAAGAGAGATAGAGAGAGAGGGAGGTTGGAGGGAGGGAGAGGTAGAAAGGGATAGGTGAGATAGAGAGAGGGAAGGAGGGAAAGTGGAATAGAGAGAGAATGGTGATTTAGAGAGGAGGGAGTGAGAGGGAAGGAGGGAAAGTGGGAGAGAGAGAATGCTAATTTAGAGAGAATGGAGTGAGAGGTAAGGATAGAGATAGTGGTGAGATAGAGAGAAGGAGAGAGTGAGAGAGAAATTGAGGGATGGAGATACAGAGAGAGAGGTAGGTAGATGAAGGGAGAGGAGAGATAGAGAGTAGAGAGGGAAAGAGGTAGGGAAGGAGACATAGGTGAGATAGAGAGGGATGGAGAGAGAGTGATGGAGGGAGAGGTAGGTATAGTGAGGGAAAGAGAGAGGAGAGATAGAGATTAGAGAGGGGAGGGAGGGAGGGAGGGAGAGGTAGGGAGGGAGATAGAGGTTTGTGTGTGTGTGTGTGAGTGAGAGAGAGATAATGGTGAGATAGAGAAAAGAATCAATTGAGAGAAGGGAGGAGGAGGGACAATATAGTAGGAAGATTAGGAGAAGGAACAAAAAGAATAGGAGGGAGGTGAGGTTGAGAAAGGGGGGAGAGAGATGAGAAGAAGTAGAGAGGAAAGGAGAAAGGAGGGAGGGAGTTTTAGGGAGGAAGAGAGGTTTGTGTGTGTTTGAGAGAGAGAATGCATTGAGAGATGAGAGAGAGTTAGAGAGAAAGAGGGGGAAGAGAGGGATAGAGAGGTATAGAGAGTGTGAGAGAGATGTAGGTAGAGGGAGGGAGAGGAGAGATAGAGAGTAGAGAGGGAAAGAGGTAGGGAGGGATACATAGGTGAGATACAAAGTGATGGAGGGAGAGATAGGTAGAGAGAGAGAGAGAGGAGATAAAATAAGTAGAGAGGGAAGGAGATGTAGAGAGAGAGAAGAAGAGAGGGGAGGGAGGGAGGTAGATGTAGGGAGGAGATAAAGGGGTGTGTGAGAGAGAGAGGGGAGATAGGGAGGAAGGGAGAGAGAGAGATGGAGTGGAGAGATAGAGAGTAGAGAGAAGGAGAAAGTAAGAGAGAAATATGATACAATTTGTTGAATACTAAAATTTGACTTCCTAATTACTGAAATTTGACATGCTGATTACTAAAATTTGACTAATTCTGAATTTTTTAAGATCTTCCAAAAACTAGAATTTGCATTATAAATCCTAGAGATCTAAAACCACTCTCAAACATCCTGCCTATATAAATGAAATATAACTTAAAGTATAAGAAAGTAAATGTACATATGTAAATTCCAACTTAAATGTTTATTTCATGTATATAGTTTCCATGAAAGATAACAAGAAGAAAGAGACAAGAAAAAGAGAAGATTTTTTTTTCAAATGTAGACAAAACTATGAGCGTGTTATAATGTGCTCGCATTATGGCTTGGTAATGACCGATCCTAGGCTCAGTATTTACCAAGCCATAATGCAAGTGCCATTTACTATACACGCTCACATTTTTGATATTTTGGGATGAAAAAGTAAATGGGCCACAAAATTGCTACCCATCTTCCTACGCCCGCCTGTGTGAGATTAGTTTCCTAAATTTAGTAATGAAGAGAGATGCATTAGATTTGAACTTAGCAAGTTTCATGATCAGTTTGTGTGGCTTGATGATTCTAATATGATATATCCAAAAAATCAATTAGAGATGTTACTGGTCTATCTTTGTCTGTACCTACTCTGGTATGCACATATGACAAAGGAAAAGGTTTGGGAAAGAATACAGGTACTGAAATCAATAATTCAGCAGTTCAATACATGAGTATGGTTATTACACATTTGATTTTTGGTGACAATGATGCCTTTGATGCCATAATTAACATAGCTTTAGAGATGATTGAGAAGAGGACTAAATATGATATCTGAGATTTTCTCTAGAAACAACTATTGGAGAATTTGAATGATATCAAGAAGAAGAAGTGCATATTTAGTGTTGATAATATGCAGCTTAAAATTTTACATTATGAGAGATGTTCTTGTTGTAGGTGAAGTTGTTCGGGTGAATATGACACTGGTTCCACATCAAATTAAGAGATAATGAGAAATATTGGAGATTTAGATGCACAAGGTGATGCCCTTGCTGCATTCTTTGGAAAATTTCAAAGAAAAATTAACAAAAGGTGAAGAATTATAAGAAAGCTAATTACAATATATAAGAATGACATAACATTTCTGGTATCTACTGAATATTGTATTAACAAGGTAGTTGAACCTAGAAACATATGGATTCCTAAACTAGGCCATGAGATTGAAAAATATTATGATGTTGGTTGTATTGAGCTGTCAATTAACAACCCTAGAGATCCTGGTAGACTAAGATTTAGAACTTATACAAAAGTGGCTCTAGAAATTCATGAAAGATCTGAGTTGATCTCTAGCAAATCAATATCTCTGCAGAGAGAGAAAATCTACTACGGTTCATGCATTATTTTTCAGATAGAGCCCACTCCAAGAAAGCTCAAACAACTAGCTAGAAGAAAGGTATATCCTTAGTCAATTCCTAAAGTAGATTCTAGTTCTTTACAGTCCATTATAGAAAGTAGAAATATATTGAATAATTCATTCAAAGAACTGAAAAGTCAAGAAGAAAGTGAAATAGTTACTTGGGTTAGGGAAAAATGATTATTGGAAATTGGAGATAGATGTAAGTCTACACATAACAATGCACTTGAGAAATTAAAAGAAGTTCAAGATTATGAAAATGAGGCCAAAAATCTATTCTCATTCTATTGGAAATGGCCTGTTATGATTTAAAGATTCAAGGATGTTGAGGACACGATTGAGACACAAATAAAATATGCATCTAACACTTTTAATCCAACTCCAGATTGGGATGATCAAACTTGGTTTGGTTTGACAAAGCTACATGGAGAATACCTCACATTGCACAAGGAAAGAGGAGAGATGATTGAAAAATATGGATGGCTTAGAGACCTAATAAAAACTAAGCAGACACCTATCTCTTATGCTCTTTCCCTTGCTGATAGAATCCTAAACTCAAATGTCACTCCCAGAACTTTGGTTGAAGGAAAAGATATCCTAGTTGATCTTGAGTATCTATGTAGAGCCTTGGAAAAAGTAGATAAGTCATGGGATGAAAGAAAATCTTCATGGACAAGTACACCTAGAATAATGCATACTTATCATTCTTGATATACTCCTAAGGGGGAGTATTTAGGTAGGCAAAAGGAAATTGTTAATTTTTTTTAAAGAACAATACAATATTGTGTATTATTTTCCATTAATGGCAAAGGGGGAGAGAGTACCATGTGAAAATAAGAAATTTTGTTGGGAGAAATATGAAAAGAAGTTTTTTTGTTCTTGATGGTTTTCACATCATGTGTTTCCATCAATGACAAAGGGGTAGATTGTTGGAAATTGGAAGATTTTCATCGATTTCAACATTTACATCAGTGTTAGAAATTGGAAACCCATTATTGATGTCAAAATTAACAACATTATACATTACTCACATCACTTGTATAGATCAATTATAGTTGCTCTGGTAACAAAGGTTCAAGCTATGCTTATCTGGTATTGAAAGGTTGGTGATCTGGTATTTTGGTTTGGACTATCTTATTTTGTAAGATTCATTCAGAAGAAGATAATATGTTCTATCTTGACATCATGTACACATATACTGGCAATATTTCAGTTGGCTTGATCATACAGTTAGGAAGATATAGTTACCAATAGTTTGGTGAACGATGTTCTGTTTATATACTGGTTCAATGTGCTTGCATTTTTGTTCGGATTCTACCCTGATGAAAGATATCAGTATAGGATTTTGTATATAGATTTGTGACTGTGAGACTCAATTTACCTCAATTTTTTATGATGATATGCTAATGCATTCAAAAGTTATGAGTAACAATGTTTTGTTTTGAGGATTGCAGTAAGTTTCTGTATAGTGCATTGATGTGGGGGATTTTGTGTATTCCCATGATTAACCGTCTTGTCTTACAGAGTTGAAGATAAGTCATTTGATGTCTTCTAAAGGAGAATTTGATGTGTCAAAAAGTTTTGGCATTACATGTTTTGAAAAATGTATATACGATTGAAGTCCTTGATGTTTTAGGTCTAACTCTGGCCAATCTAGTTATGAATCTATGTCAAGAAGATTAAATATGTGTTGTGAATGCTAAATGGATCTATCTTAGATCCATGTTGACTAATAACATATCCTACACAATTAGGTTATGTGTGAAGATGAATATGTTTCAATAATCAAGCCGATATAGTTAGTTTTGATTTGAAATAAGGCTACTCTAACTAGGCCGACCTAATTAGTGTCATGTGAATCTATATGGTATATATATATGAAAAAAAATTGTGAGAAGTTTGATACATGATAAAGATAGAAGATGATGAAGGAGATGTGACATATAATGAAATGATAGATCAAGTTTGAATTGATATATGGTGGGAATGTGTGAAATTATATGAATGAGAAGATCTAGAATTGTTGAGTAAATTTTATAGAGAAGTTTTTTGTATTAAGTGCTTCATTAGAACTGAACTCCGAAACAAGGAAGGTGCATTCTATCTCAGTTCACCTCTTGGTAGTGAGTCATACTCTATTTTGTAAATTATTTTAGGCTATGAGCCTTCAAGGATTATGAGTCCTGGTAGTGAGTCCTTGTAATATTCTATTTCTGGATATGTTATATTGTGAGTTAATCCTCACCATAGTTTTTCCCATTTTGGGTTTTCTATGTATAAATCTTGGTGTTCATGTGTGTTGTGATCTTGTGTTGATTCTATGCTTTCGCTTATTATTACAGTTAGAATTGCATTATTACTTGGATGGATTTTATGTAAATTGTTTATTTGGAATACTAATTCATCCCCCCTCTTAGTATTCCGGGTGTTCAAAAAATCTTATAAAAGTTACTGAGTAGAACAATGGGCATGTTACACACTAGATATATGTAATGTATGCTTAAGATAGTAACTATTATGCTTGTGATGTGCATATGACCTAATCACTATTGCATTCGTAATGTGTGTATGCGCTAGTTAGTATTGTACTTATGATGTGCAAATGAGCTAGTTATTGTTATATCTTCATGTATGATGTGTGCATGAGCTAGTCTCTATTGTACCTGTGACACATGTATGAGCTAGTCACCTTGTGTATATATGATGTATGTCTGAGTTAATCATTGTGTGAATATGGGGTTATGGAGTGATATGAACCCTATGTGAAATTGTGTGTTTGTACACTAATGATTGGTATTGATTGGTACAAAACTAATACTTGATGGTAATTTGCTATCATTCTATTATAATTGGACTAAGTTGATAGTTTATGCTTAATGAATAATAATTATTTGAAAGAGATAATAAATCCGATACAAGAGGAGGGGATGAACTCTCTTTGACAATAATGTATGAACTGTGAAGCCTTTGATTCCTAAAGGGGATAGATAGGTTGGGTCATCATGAATGGACCATCGATGTTTAGGTTTGAGTCTAGGGATGACCCTAACATTGGGAGCTTGACACTTTTGAGTGTAAGCATATAAGTGGTGACATGTAGATGTCATCGTATGACTATGGATGGAAATGTTTTGAACTTGGCACTTCTATATTAGTCAAAATATTCTTGGTCGATTAAGTTGGTTGTTGTGAAAAAAATGAACTTAGAAGAAATTGATGGGTAGTTGTTACAATATCCTATTCCCTAACTCTCATTTTGGCATAGGTAGCGAGGATGCTAGAAAAGGTGGTAGAGTCTAGTTTTACACCTATTAATTATAATTGCTTGAAATTTTCTACACCTTTTCAAGAAATAAGTTTTGTGCATATCTTGTAATGATTACAATATATGGCACTCTCATTGAATGCTCTTATCTTGGTAGACAATCCAGAGGATGCTTGCAAACATGAACTAATTAGGTTGGACACCTATTCATTGCATTTGATGAAATAGTCTAAATGGTGTAAATGCCTCGTGAGGAGAACCATTCCTTCAACAAACTACAATAATGGCCTTTCATGAGAAGTCGTCTCATTCTTTCATATTGTCAAAGAATTTACCTATGCCCTACAAACTCTCACGTTTGACATAAATTTTTATCAAGAAAGTTGCAAAAACATTCACACACCCCTTTTTTTTTTTTTTTCTCTCATCCCTTTTTAGATGTGAAGCTTTTCTACCATAATGACATGGTGAACAAACCCACTTCTCTTTATTAGGCTCCCATGCCTGCACCCTTTACCTTCTTGTTTCTTGTTTCGTCATCTTCTCCTTTTCTTTTAATGTAGTTTTATTTATTTATTTACTTATCAAGGCTTTATCTGAATCCGACTTTAAAATGGGAGTTTTAGAAAAAAATATCAAAATCCGACACAAAAATTGTGTGGTCTAGTATCTACTGTACAAAATGATTGATATTGTGATTATAATGATTTAGTAACTTATTAATGATTACTTGAGATTTTGAGTTTTAAGATGTAAGATCAATAGAAAGAGGCTTCCTATTTATACCGATTAATAAATGGGTTTCTACAGTCCCTTCAATAGAACAAGATTTTAATTGGAATCCATGAGCCTTCTATAGTACAAAATAGAAAAGGAGAAAGAGGAATTAAAGTGTTTTTCTCATTATATAGATAGAGTTCAGAACATCAAAGGAATACAAGTTCTTAGTGAAAGCAAGCACACAACCATTAAAATTCTTTAATGGTTGAAGCTATACACTTTTCTGACCACCAAAAAGATTTGGTGAGATAGGACGTAGAATGAAGTCGGGGTGGGATTGAATAGCATTTAACTGATCAACTAGGAGGTTGATGTATAACAGCCAACTACCATCCCCATAAGGACTAGGGGTTGGCATCACATAACCTGGAAAATAAGGTAAAAAGTAGCTTGCTCAATTAGGTTTTCCCCATCCATGATCAAATTCATACAAGGGAAAACGCAGCCCAGAAGATACCGCAATGAAAAGCTCATCTTTGTTTCTAAATATCCTTTGAAATACTGCAGATGGTTTTGATATCTCAACAAAATCCACTAAGCTTTGAAAACACTCCTCATTTGTCACACTATGTATTGCATCATGAATTAACTTTGCACTCCAAGAGAGTGGCTCCTTGTTGATGTCCTCAGCTCTAGCGCTAGAAAAAGGGGTTAATATAACATTGCCAAAGTAGTTAGCAGGCATCCCCATCTCTGTTAAACGAGAACGCCCATCTACAGCAATGGCTATATTACAATTTATTGTGCCCTCCATCTTTTGGCCTTGAACTAACAGTTTCCAAAAATAAGCAGAAAACACCTCGAATTTGGTATAACTGTTGCCATGCTGGTTGGCACTGAGTTGGAGCTTTTCTATATCCCTGGCACTAAGGTAATAGATTCTACTTGCTAGAGCAGACCGAGGGATTTGCATAATGTTGGATTGTGGTAAAGGTGGCACCTTCTTATATATTTTGTCGATTACAGAACAATAATTTGGGGGGTCTCTAGGGACTAAAATGGAGGGAGTAAAGTTTGGAGTTATGGACTCAATTGGCTCATTTCTAGAAAGATTGGCCCAACATGTGAAAAACAAGTTGGCAGAGAATGCATCTGCAATTCTGTGATCGAAAGTACACCCCACAACTATCCCACCACAGCTAAACTGTGTTACCTGCCATTGCCCAACATGTAATGTAATGATTCTAATAAAATGATAGGTAGAATGGATTTAGGAAAATTCACCGCCAGCAATTCATCGAAGGAAAAAGATTACAAGTAGAATATTACAAAAAAAAGATTACAAAGGTTTTAGTGCATTAAAGCAAGAGTAGAATTGATATATAAAATCTAAACATATTGGTATTATCTGAACAGCAAAAACTGGAGTGCCATTTCCTTGAGAGTCATTTACAATTAAAGGAACCAGCTTTCCCTCAATGGCTGCGATGGGATTGTAGAACTCTACTTAAGTAAGAGAAGTGTCAGCATAAGCTTCTGAAAATTCAGCCCCTTTGTTATTGCAAACCATCTGTAACTCCCCAACACCATGGCTGACCAATCTTCCAGCAAAAGCATAGCAACACACAAATGCTTAGAAAGAGAACTTTTGAGGTTCGATAGAACAGAGGCAAAACTTGTTTGGGAGGGCTTGTCATAACAGAAAAAGACATGCACACAAATAGGAGGAATTGTGAGATCCATATTGGTTAATTGAAGAACGTGCTCTTGGATTGCAGTAGCAGGCAATACAACTTCTCTTTTCACTACCTCCACATTATAATCCTTTGAAGTGGCCATCCCAAACACTTTCTTACCTTCTTCACAGGAGTAGCGATAAGCTCAACTAGATCTCAGCTCAAAGATGATGCAAATTAGTGCAAGCATGTTCCTTCATATAAAGAAAAGAAAATCATAGATAAAGGCAATCTAAGCTTTGACTATTTTGGCTTTCATCTAGATATTGTGAAAGGGAAAGAGTAGTCGTATTAAATTTGCTTTGACTATTTTGGCTTTCATCTGGATGATGAGTTTAAAGTATGAAAGCAAAAATATTCCTATTTTGTCTTTTATCGAGATGATCACTTTACGATGTGCAATATTAAATATGCCAAAACAGGAAACTGTATTGACGGACACACGAAAGGGGATGGTATAATTACAGAATGCCCACGGAATTTTTTCAAAACATTTGCCACTAAATCCTTCCCGCATATTTTAATTGCAAAAATATTTATTTTGATGTTTTTTAAATGTTATATAAAATATTTATATATATTATATATTATAAAATTTATATACTACTATATATATAAAATTATAATATATATAGATATAAGCATAATACAATACAATATAAATATAATAAATAAATATATATATATATATATATATATATATTATATTATAATATAAATAATATAAGATATTTTTCTTTTGCTTTGTTTTCAATTGTATTCTTAAAATGAAAATAAAATAATTTTTTGGATTTGACAAGAAGATTATGATATTCAACTATTTACTAAATAGTGAAGCTAATTTGATACTAAATGAGGTTCAAGGATTAAGTCGATAGAAGACTATGTATGCTAATATGTTAGAGAGTATGTGTTTGTGTGTGGATGTGATGTAAATTCTAGTTACATGTGGTTAGATTAAACAATCAATAATAATTGCTAAATAATAGAATGAAATAAACTTAGACAAATCTAATTATGAAATATTTCCATACAAATTTGAATCATAAAGCAATACAAATGAAAAAATAAAATGCAAGATTCTTGAGGCTTTTACCATTAAACAACAATTGAAACTTGTTTTCCCATGACTCAATAGAAGTTTGCATGTGTGAAACTTGTTTCATACTCAAATCCCACACTATATGTAACCTATCAACTAATTAAATGTGTTTAGTTTTGAAATAATAAAATAAATAAATAAAATTAATATTTTTTTATAATTTAATTTTAGCTTTATATTTTAAAGGATAATTTGTTTATATATTTAAATACATAATAGTTATGTGCTTATATGTATTTAAAAAATTACTCAATTTTTAAAAATTGATATTGAACATCCTTTATAATAAATAACAATTTTAAAGTAATTAAAATAATAAAAAATAATTTTTAATTCAATAAAAAGAAACAAATTTTAAATAAATTTTTTAAATAAAATAAAATAATTCTTATATAAATTAAAAAACCTTAAGTTAACTAAAATAAATTTTAGATAAATAGAATAATTCTTAATATAATTTTGAATTAGAAAGAAAAATAAACAATGTAAATAAATATAAATAATTAAATAATTCTATAATAAAATAATTCTTGAATTAAACAATTTTTAGATGATCTCTTACCTACAACAGTTGCATGTTTTAGCCAATCAAACTAGGCCCACCATCCCAAATAACTTTTCTAACTAAATGAGATAATTTTTGAATAAATAAATAAATTTAACTAGAAATATAAATAATGATCTAGATAATATATTAACATTAATATTTATATTATATTATTAATAAGATAAAAATAAAGAGAATTAGAATATATTTACATTATAAATTGTAGTTATACAGACACAATTATTATAATTTATTATTAATATTAATATTTATAAATTATATTATATTATTGACTATAAATTCTATAGTTATTCAAATTAAAAAATAAATTAAATAAATAATATAACTAAAATAAAATAATTATTAAATAATTCATAAATAAAATAGAATAATTTCTTATAATAAATTTGAAAAATTAAGACTGTTCTAGATTTATTTAAGATGTCTATAATAATTATGTAATGTAGAGTTCATTTGAGTTTCTTGGTCCATTGACTTTCAATATTGTATTACAATTCTCATTTTGACAAATTGAACTAATGAATCAAATAATTGAAATTTTCATAATTTTAATTTTGACAAACTCATATTTGACTATGCTTCTAGAGATTTTGCTATCAAACTTAAATTTAAGGTTTTAAAATTAATTTTGTTCAATTGACATCCCACTTATGGTGAACTTTGGCCCTTGTGGCTTTTTTGTGTTAAGGGTACTACACCTTGTAAATGCAACTTATATTATCAAAAACATCCCACTTTCCAAAACCTAGAGTCTTCTAGTTTTTAAAATAAATTTGGTTCAAGTAACAAACCAATTTTCAATTAACAAATAATTTTGAGTTTTAATTTAAACTTGTAGGTTGGACTACACATTGTGTTGTTTAACCTATACACATTTAGTTCATGGTTTGTTAAAAAAAAAATCTACTCATTTGTGGTTATCTCAAAGGAATTTTTGGATTTCACAACCTTTATCTTCATGTAATAGAAGCAAATGTTTTTTCCTGATTATATATTATTGTAGGGTTGTGATAGGATTTCATTGGATATACAAAGTTACATGTTGAACTATACATTAGGGTGGTGGAGCTCGTTGGGTAGAGTCATAGATCTGAATGCTAGATGTGAGGGTTGGGGATACCTCTAGCTTATAAAAAAAACATACATAATTTTAGTTTATGGTTCATAAGATGTATTTTTTTTCTCATTTGACATTATCTCAAAGGAATCGTTGGGTTTCACTACCTTTCCTTTTAGATGATGGATATATGTTCAGCCCAAAAACTATATTCCTCATGTTTTATGTTGTTCCTAGGATTGTGATAAGGTTTCATTCTAAATATAAAGTTGCATGTTGAATTAAACATTGTGTTGTTCAACGTACACAACTTTAGTTCTTTGTTTGTAAGAAAGATGCTTAGATTAATAGATTTATATTAGCCTAAAATGAACCTAACGGATTAATAAAATGATGATGTATGATAGGTGATATGGTGCATTATGATATGTGGAAGCGAGTTTTATGCCATGGTACATCATATGCAAGAGCATGATTAGTGGGAGATGGATGATAGAAGGAGAAATAGTGACGAAGGGAAGCAAGTGCACATGGAATCAATGATTAGGTGAGGATTATTGAATATATGGGATATGTTTATGGGGGTGGTATAAAATAAATATAGGGATGAAGAGATGGGGGATTATGAATGTAATAATTAAATTGATGATGATTGTGAGAAGGTCTATAAGATGATAGATGTTACCATTGAAAATATATACTCCACTACAATTATAATTATTTTATCTTCTAACTTGTACTAATGATTAATCAAATTCTATATGAGAAGAGCTCTTTTACAAGGAGAAAAAATATTAAAGAAAATACAGGGAAGAGGAGATGGTGTATTGAAAAACAAGACTTGGGACTTGGTTGATTTAGTTGAAGGTAAGGAACCCATTGGTTGCATGTGGGTGTATAGGAAAAAAATTTAGAGTAGAAAATAATTAGAAAGGTAGAAGGATAGTTGGTGAAATGGGTTATTCTAAGGTAGAAGGAATATAATTTAGTGAAACCTTTTCTCTTATATCTATGATTAATTTCATTAGGATTTTTTTGTCTATAGCTATAGGGTGCTGCCACAATAGTGGTTTACACTTTCTAGGAGATCCTGATTTTTGTTGAGATCACATATTTTTAGAAAATATAATTATTTAAGCCTTGAAAATTTCCATTTAAAGGATTCCAATTGAAGATGTTTTGATCAAATCACCTTAGACCAAGCCCCCTTGGATAGAAACCCACTAGTTTTAAACCATACCTATAATAGAGTCTCCTTTACACCTATCAAAATGTTGATAAAAAACCACTTTTGATTTACCTTTTGGGGGATCAAATGAGTTCATTTAAAATTTATTATTTGTAAGTATGTAATCCTTATTATAAGATTCCAAAAAAGTATAATTTTAATTAAATTTAATTTGATTATTATATTTATTTTTTATTTCTTGTGAATGTAGGTTTTTCACCAAAAATCAAGCTGTTTGTTCTGCATATGTGAAAAAATAGTAGATTATCAAAATAAAATTTTGAAAAATATTTTCAGGCTGGGTATTGATGTCCTTGATGTATTAAAAAATAACTTGAATTTTGATACATACAAAAAAAGTAATATTGTATACAGTCCGCCTGTGTTTGAATTGTAATTTGTTTGACTTCAAAACATGATTAAAGAAAAAATATTTAATAAAACACCATGAAACCAAATGAATTGGTTAGATATCGTAGTTACAAATCTAAATTCAAAAAAATTATAATTTTATCCTTCATAGAAACAAATTTATGTTGTATACGGTGAGCATCACTCCTTAAAAATGTTGTTTACGGATAAAAACTAGTTTTTGAAGGAGATGAAAAAAAAAGTGCAATCTGATTCCAAAATTTTTGAAAAAAATATATTTAGAATCTATAGACAAAATTCACAAATCACTAGTTTACATCATCTTCAAATTCCTCACGGTTTAGCCGCTATAGGAGCCTGCAAGTGAAGATTTAGTTAAAACAAATCGGTTCAATGTCCAGTTTGCCCAAAAATTGTAAACTAGTATTGTTGTAATGCCCCGCCACGCAACCCTAGAGGAAGTTTCAATTCACTAAACAAGCGTACTAATTTTTTTTTTTTAAAAAGAAGTGAATTAACCCACATGTTCAACTAAACTGACAACCTCCCCTAGGGTTACATAACTAAGATTACTTAAACCCCATTAACATACATCATTAAAATACATAGAAAGTAAATAACACAAGTAATAACATTCTTCATCATAGAAAGAAATGAGATATGATAAAGCATTCATTTACATAAATCAATTACAAAGGATCTATTACAATCCTCATTCCCGGAATGAGTACAAATACATGAGTGCGATTATTACAAGGTCCACCTCATACACAAGAGGGGTAAAACAATATCATTACATTATGAGATATAAAATACAAGAACCCAAAAGTAAGACAAGTGAGATGTCCATCAAGAAGTCTCGCCACCAAGTACTGAAGATCCAGGGGACCCAATGGTTATGGTGCATGTTCCACCCAACCATGTGGTACCCGAAGGACCACCCCCCATGCTAGGAGATAGTAACCAAGTAACATGGATGAGAAACCTACCACCTCAAACCAAAGGCAAACTCATACTGATACAAACTGACTCAACCACACATATGCACAATAAAGTCAAAACTCTAATCATGGTTACATTGCTTCCAGACATAATATAATCAAGTGTGCTAAAGAAAATATACGCACAACATAAACACGGTGTTATCCTAGATAGAGTGTCATCACAAGGTTTGTCATGAGATATCCTCTGAGCATTCTTCATAGGCTCTGGAAATCCTGGTGGCCTCAACCGAATCCCGACACTCATACTAACTCAAGCGGAATCATCTACCTCTCATAGGGACGAGATAGTGATCTTGCCATTCCAGGCCTTCTCACCCACCCCAAGTCTAAACAAACCCTTGTGCCTGTGAGTGAGGTTAACTTATCTTGGTTAATGTGAACTACATCCTAATATGCTAAGTATATTTACTTTAGTTTTCAGTTGTTACAATCACTTTTGAAGGTTTCCCAGTTTACCTCTTTGGGCTCCGGCCCCTAACAAAAGCCACTCTTCTAATTGGATAACACACTACAAAACTAACTCCAAGGGTTACTCAAGTGCTACGGAATTTGAAACAATAAACTCTCTCCAATCCTAGGAGGCAACACAAAGAATTCCACTCCAATACTAGGAGGACAAAATAAATGTAACACTACCCAAGGGAAATCAAAACAATATTATAACAAGGGAATGACCCACGTGTAACTGGAAGACTTTACAACCCAACTACACAATAATCAATCACAAAATATTCATTTAAGGATACATCAATGAACTCATGCATTGGAAAAGAAAATACTACATTTGGTTATTCTAAAACCATATTCCAAATCTGATGTTTCACACAATAGACGAATTATTCCTTTCTATACTATACATTGAACAATAAAATTCTTCATCAAAAGCTTAAACTTCCCAACTGGATCAAATCGTGAGAGTAATAATTTCACTATAATTTATTTGTTTAACCGGAGATGTTTCCATGTTCTACAAGACATTTAATTATGAACTCCACAACGAAGCATCATGCATAATCCTACTACTCGATAAAAGCATTATCTCCCCTCTTCATGATTCAGTAAATCAACCATAGAAAAAGTTCATTCTAATAAGGTTAACTAATTTTATATATAATATTAATTAAATTCATAAAATATATATATATATATAACTATTAAATATTATATATAATTAAATATATAATATACAAATAA
This sequence comes from Sequoiadendron giganteum, assembly GCA_007115665.2. NCBI lineage: Eukaryota > Viridiplantae > Streptophyta > Pinopsida > Cupressales > Cupressaceae > Sequoiadendron > Sequoiadendron giganteum. The sequence goes on from CM021105.1 coordinate 221,392,889, forward strand.
TACATATATAATTATACAAAATTAATTAAATATCATACATAAAAAAATAAATTAAACCGAATTAAAATTGACATTGAAAATTAAATTCAATAAAATTAAAATTAAAATTAAAAAACGAAATTAAATTAAAAATAACATAATGGAAAATTTCATAAAAAAACGAAATTTTTAAATAACAAAAAATTCAATAAACAAAATAAAAAAAAACAAAAATTAAAATAAAGGTTTATGCGGACGTGACAGGTACTGTCACCGTCCGCAGACCATTACGTCCGCCTGCGCCGACTGTACGCTTCGTACAGCGGCCGGCTACCATATGTGGCGGGTACAGTGACGGGGGCCGCAGTCCTCATTGGACAGTGCGTCCCCCGTACGGGTGGCGCACTGTCCAGTGGGTACTGCGTACCCACTGCACAGTCAATACAACCGGTGGGGGGCCGAACCCCCCCACAACTTCGAAATTTTTTTATAAAACAAAAATTTCCAAAAAACAACATTCGCCGGTACGGATGGACGCAGGTCCGTACGGCGGCCGAACACAACATAACTTAGTTTAAAAAAATATAAAATTTTATATATCTAATAATATAGATTGCATATATTATTTCCAGAAAATAGTATATGCAATGTATATTATTATATATGTAATTTTTTTTTCCAGAATTTTCTTTGCTAGAGAAATCGAAGAAATAATATATAAACAACCAGAAAATAATTTTTTTTGCAACCATTGGAATCTTTCCAAACAAAGATTAAATTCAGAATAACAAATGAAACCATTCCCTTTCCTTTGTGTTTTCAAAAATTCTAAACACAAGAAGATTGAAACAATGACCTGGTTTTCTCTTCCCCCATTTTCTAAAAGGGTTTGCATTTTAAAAACAAATAAATCTGAATATCAACTATTGGAGTTTAACCTAGGGTTTCCAGAAAATTCCCCATTTACAAATTTCTTCTCATTTAAACAAAATAGGTTAAACTAAGAGCAATAAAACAAGAAAATAAAAGAAAACCTGGTTATTTGTAGTCACCAAGTTTATTGATGCAGACTTTCCTTTGAGCTCTTCACAATTCTTTTCCCACAATGCCAAGAAATTTCCAGCAAGCTTCAATCTACTAGCTCCACCTTCTTCATAGAATTTCTCTCCCTTTTCAATTTAATTCCTCAACCAGAAAATAATTTCCTAAACTTTCATCAAAATTTCTCCAACAAATTTCCTGCCTGTCAAAAAAAATGAAGCAAGAAGAATCCCCAAATTTTTCTGCCCTAAACTTATAAAACAACAATTCCAAAATAACCTAATGTAACCCTAATTCACTTTCAAATGCAAAAGTTGAATTTACATGTTAATTTCATTTTCTCTTTTATTTGAAAAAGCCCTAACTTTGACTTTTAAGTAAAATTTCAATTTCTCATAATTCTCTTTTTGATTTAATTTAATTTTACAATTCACATACACTTACATAACTATTATTAAATTATCTAATAATTAATTCAAACACTTAAGATTTACATTTAATTAAATAAACAATTTAACTTTAATTAACTTACTCACAAATATTTATTCATTAAATTTAATCCCTTGAGATTTAAATCTAATTAAATAAATATTTTAACTAAACTAACACACTTTCAATTATTTAATAATTAAATCCAATTCCTTGAGATTTAAATTTAATAAATAAATTAATTCAACTTTAATAGACCTACTTACAATTATTTAATAATCAAATTTAATCCCTTGAGATTTAAATTTAATTAAATAAATAATTTAAGTTTAATTTCCATAATCAATTTAAATATAACCAAAGAGCATAATATAAAAATACTATAAAATAAACATTTCTTCTAGCCAATGCAATTTTCAAAAGATCAATTTAAAGGGTTAACACATTTCAAAACATTACAAAAACATCCAATAAGGTACAACATGACTCAATCATCAGAACGGATGACACACTAAGGCTAGGGTGTAGACCTGACACATGTTACCAAGCTACTATCTCCCATTCAACTTAACCATTGGATCGACACGCTCAAACCTGTGGAACCAGGTGGAGTCGATGTCATGTACCTGCAACCTGTAATCAAATAAACAACATGATATATGCAGTATATAATTCACACCGTGAAGAAGAAATCTCGGATTCGCAGGGCGCTCGCAAGCGAGTGATGCGAACCCGTCTTCTTCACCAATACACTCATCAAAGACTGACACTAACGTCATATCAAGAGTTTCATAAATAATCACATGATAATTCTACTATCAGCATTCATTCATCAAAGCATGTAAAATCAAATTAGATAATCACATCACATAGTAATAGTTGTCGCTCAAGAGTAGCGATCAAAACATCATAATAACAACGTGTCTAGTATCACAGTAGCTGCAATCCAATCAAAGCATAAAACAACATGAAATGAGAAGCAAAACGGAGGGGTATTACAATTGTGGGATCACCCTACATCTTTTCATTTTGAAGTAGAAAAAACAAATTTTGATACATCATTATCATATGGAGATTTAGATAAGAAAATATATATTGTTCAACCTAAATAAATTTAGATAAGGGTTATAGAATATGAAGTGTTTATTAGAGAGCTCAAGGTTAGTTGGATTATAGGTTTAAGATGAAATATCTAGGTGCTATAAGATACATCCTTCATATAGAAATACAAAGAAATATGGATAATAAGAAGTTGTGGTAAAACTAAAGGAAGTATCTTGAGAGTATTCTATAGTGGTTCAACATGCACATGATGATAATCCTATAAGTATTCTTTTACCAATATCCACTAAGTTGAGGCTAGAACAATGGGAGGTTTTTAGGGACATCAAAAATATTTCTTATTCATTTGTACTTGATAGATCTATGTAGCATGCATTAATATGTATGAGGCTTAAATGTTACTTTTACAAGGGGAGTTCTAAGTCATTTCATGCCATGTTGGTGTAAATAGGTGTTTTACCTATTCTAGTTCATATTTACATGTTAAGTCCACTTAGACCATCCTAGTAGGGAATATTTCTAGTTGGTGTTAGTTATCACTAGATATTATCTTATCTTTTATAATTTCATGCTTTTATCCAAGGTCATTTAATTATGAAAGTTATTTAATGTTGGTAAATCATCATAGCTTTCCTATATAAGCAAGGAATCATTCATATATCCTAAATAATCTAGCTTAGTTATAAGTCTGATATATCACTTCAATATTCCAAGTATTTTATATTTTTTGTATCTTAATTAATGAGCCTTGATCCTAAGAAATTTTGACGATATTTGAGACTACATCACTAATGTTGATGATCTAAATGAGAAATATAAAGTATGTGAAACTGATAAGGACATTCAATTGCTACAAAATTCATTAAGAAAACTTCGTCTTGATTATGCTACTTTTATTTCTAGCTTTCATACTCATAGGTCGAATATGGGTTTTACATATAATGCACATTCATTTGCATCATTTTGATATATTAATACATAAGCAAAAAAATCTTATCTCGATGGGTCTCATCAAGTCTTCTAAATTTGAGGAATTTTTGGCTAGTCAGGTGAAAACGATAAAAAATACTAATAGGAAATAAAAGAAATAAAAGAACAATCTACATTTAGATTAACCAAAAAATAATCCTCCTCCATTGATAAATCATTTAAGAATGATAAGTCTACTTTTTCATATTTCAAAAAGCTTGAACATGAACATTATTGATACACAAAGCATCTTAATGAGTTGAAACATCTTCTAAAAAAGAATCATATTAATTTTCCTTCTAGAATGTTTGAGTCACCTTCTTCTTCTTCTTCTTCATCTTCAAAATAATCTAATAAGGCAAAAGGTCATGCTAGCTTGTCTTCTACAATACGAAATACGTGAACAACTCTTTATGCTTTTTTAGATTATGGATCAGGGAGATGACTTCTAGATTCAAGAGCATCTCATTAGATGGCATCTTCGTAGTCTATATTAATTTTATCCTCCTTTGATCCTTGAACTATGTCTCCTAATTTGATGGGAAATAATGCATATATAAGTGTACTTTCGAAGGGTCTATTCCTTTTGGGGAAAACACTTTCAAATATATTCTCTATGTACCTAATTTGATGAATAGTCTCCTTTACATATATCGAATTACACATGGTGGATATGGGAGGACTTTGTAATTTTCTCCTATTCAGTCATCATTTGAGACTTGGAGAGTAGAGAGATTCTTCCTAATAAGATGGTTGATCATTCATCTCGGTCATATACCTTTGCATATTTTTATTCTAATGATGGAATTGTTCCTTGGACTATTCATTACACTTCTAGTGTGAATCATGATTTAGAGGAGACATTTGGCTTTTTGAACTTCGGTGTTCTCACATACAATCCCATTATTGAGCCTTGTATTTAATATCCTCCATCTTCTATTTCATTTGATGATGCTCATATTGGCACAAGGTTTGCTTCTTGTGATTCATTGCAACAAGATTGACATCATCTTCTAGCTACATCTACTTGGGATATATGTACTTGATAGACATTGGTGGGTTGTTTTTTGAGTCACACATTTCATATTTGGGAGACATCATTGATTGCATGTACATTTTATCTTTGATGGAGATGACTCTTCTTCAATTGTTGCAAGATCTTGTTCATTCTCTACAAGATTACTCTTTATAGCTTGACATAATTGTGGATACTTTTCAATGGAGACATCATTATCTTTGGAGTATGTTCTACATCCATCTCAAGGATGTTTTTGATTGACATATTCAACTATGTGTCCTAGAATGCCTGTTTGGACTTGTAGTGTAGGAAAATGTACTCCTTTACATTTTCACTTTATTTGGGCCCCTCAATTAAATTGGACTTAATTATGCCTTAATAAGCCATATTTTACATCCATAAGCCTAATAAATTACATTTTCCAAATGGGAAACTTGACAATAATTAATTTTCCAACACAATAGTTTACCTTGAGCAATGTGTAATCTAGGAATATGTGCTTGGGACCCATTCGTCATGAATGGGTCCTCCCTAGACCTTTGAACCTGGATTTAAATTATGTTTTTTTTTTAATATTTTAATGTACCTAAATTCAAAATTTGATGCCAACTTGTAATTTTCAATGTTTGAGAAATTAAGGATACATACCTATAAATACAAGGTTATTTCATCAATTCAAATCCTAGATTTCAAGTGCAAGTTTCACAATAGCTAATATTATTGTCAAAGATGTTCAAGAGTAGATTTATAAAGCATTTGTTGTAGAAATCAAGATCTCAAAAATAATTTCAATTTCTCTTACAATCATGCATGTTTTTGGAGCTAACATTGTGATGTAGGTTTCAAAGATTCAAGTCAGTCAATCAAGTCATATTTTGAAGCATCAAAATCCACATCCATTGAAGCCATTTCATGCAAGATCAAGATCAATATTTCAGACTTCCAAAGGTTTATTCAAGGGTTTGGTGAGTTAAAACATTGTATTGTTCATTCACCATTCCTTTTATATTTAATTATTTCAATTCAAGGTTTAATTACCCAAATGGGGTTTGACCAAGGAAAACCCCCATTCACCAAAAAAAAATAATTTCCCTCTTGTTTTTGTGTTGCCGATATTAGGTTGAAGAAGGATTGAAGATCTCTTGGAGAGAAAGTTTGGAAAAGTTGCAAAACTTGCCAAATTTGTCATCAATTCACTGAATCTCACCTATAGATATGATTTTTGACTTTGTGACACTAAAACCTAGATCAAACAAAAGCTAAAAACTATCATCAGAAGCTCTCGAAATTTGGTCTAAACCTTTGCATAAAGACCCATTTTCCCATGGGCAAATGATTTCAAGTTTTCCTCCTGAAACTCCCATTTGGTGATTGGTACATAGTGTTTAACCCTTCTCAGATATGTAGGAATCTTATAGTTTTTGTTTGTATTGAGCTTTAAATTGATGTTTCAATTTTGAATGAGCATAATTGAGTAGATTTGCTATTTTTATTTTTTCTCCCAAAAGTGTTGTTCAAGCAGATACCCCATCCTCAATCATAAGGAAATCAATAAATTCTCTCATGAGTTGATTTACCTAAGGGTTGTAAGTCAATTCTTTCTGTGGATATCATTTTCTAATGAAATAGTGGAAAATAGGTCTAAATCATATATTATTTTGTTGAAATCCCCTTGTAAAAAAACACACACACAAACCCATATTTTTTCACCTTTTCAAGACTTTTCCAGCTTTTGAAATTGGTATGGAGACACTTGAATGTAGTTCAGAGAAATTATATATTATTAATCTTCCCACATATTCCTTTTAGGAGTGGGAATACATTTTTCAAATCATATTGGTTTTATTTCTTCCTAAGGGTATGAACATTGTTCGACAAGATTAGATCATCTTCAAAATTCAATGTCAAGATTCTACTATTGCAAAAGACTCACCATTGAGGGGCATTGCATGGTCTCTCTTCTTCTCTCTTATGGGGATCTTTTTCCTCAGATGAGGTTTTATCTTTCTCATTCCTCGTTGATATAATTTTATATTTCGTCTCTCTTGTAGGGAGGATTTTTTTCCTATTGGGTTTTGTCCTTTTCTCCATCTTTGAAAGATTGCATTGCATATGTACATAGGTACCTAACATGGCTCATTGCTAGGACACATATTTGTGTATTTTGCATAAACATACTTCGTAAGTTGTACTTAATTAAGGATGTTGGTGTAAATAGGTATTATACCTATCTAGGTCCTATTTATGTGTTAAGTCCACTTAGCTCTTATGAGGGAATCTTTCTAGCTTGTGATAGTTCACATTAGATCTTATATTAAATATTTTGGAATTTAATTCAAGTGTCCTAAATAATTTAATGTAGGATCATGTCATTTAATGGTAGTACATCATCACACCTTGTGTATATAAGAAAGGCATAATATAGTACATTGTAAAACTAAATCTAGTAATCTTGCATCCATAATAATAGCATGATATTTCTGTCATTTCTCTCTTTATTGAAGTTATTTTTGTCTTACACCTATGTTCTTAGGATGTTGTGGAGTTCACCATAAACTCCTTGATGCCAAATATTTGTAAAGATAATTATATGTAGGTGAACATGTTTTCTATGTACTTGAATGGAAAACTAAACTAATATTTTGTGCTTCAACTGATTAGTTGCACGTTCTCATCACTCATCTAGTAGTTCCAATTCTTGTAGTCGGGAAACTCTATATTCTTCATCAATTATGAGTCCCTTTAGTGAGACTTGGAGGGAGGGTATTTTAACTTCTAATGGAAAGATTGTTTCTACTCCATATACCAAAGCATATGGGGTGGCTCATGTTGGTGTGTGAATGCTAGTTCTATAGGCCTACAAAGTTGGATTCAACTAAAAATGCCAATCATGGCCGGCATCATTTAATGTATTCTTTAGGATCTTCAGTATTATTTTATTTGAAGCATCTGCTTGGCCATTTCCCTATGGATAATAAGGTGTAGATAACCTATGTTGAATATGGAATTTTTCACAAATTTCGTCAACATCCTCATTCTTAAAAGGTCTCCCATTATAAGTGATAATGGAGCTAGGAATACCATACCGACATATGATATAGCTCAAGATAAAAGATGAAATTTTCTTGTTGGTTACTGTTGTCAAAGGAACAAATTCAATCCACTTGGTAAAATATTCAATAGCCATGATTATAAACTTGTACCCATTGGATGAAGAAGGATGCATTTTTCCAACTAGATTTAATCCCCACTGATAAAATGGCCATGTTGTAGTGAAAGGTTGAAACTCTTGTGTAGGTGCATGTATAAGGTTCCCATGGATTTGACACTTTGGAAATTTCCTTACAAATATAAAGGATTCCTTTTCCATAGTTGTTCAATAATAACCCATTCTGACAAGTTTCTTAGCTAAGGTCAATCCACTTGAATGAGTACCACAAATACCACCATGAACTTTGTTTAAGGATTTTTTGGATTCATCGGGTTCAAGACATCTAAGAAGTGTACCATCAAGGCCACATCGGTAAAGGGTGTCAGCGAATAAGGTATATGAGGAAGATTGGCATATAAAGTTTCTCTTTTGATTTGGGGACTAATCTGGGGGTAAGATATTATCTCTCAAGTAGGTATAGATCTTGCCATATAAAGGGGAATTAGAACCAACCAGATGATAGATGATTTGGGTCTTAGGATTATCATATGCAAGGGTAAACAATTGTTCAACCAAAAATTCATATCGCATTTGATTTTTTGATAGTTGTAGTAGAAAAGCAATCGTAGCCATGGTGTCTGCAGCTTTGTTGTCAATTCTAAGAATATCCTATGAATTTGATTTCAACAAAATATTTCTTAAAATCACCAACCATGCTCTTATAAGGAATCAAATTGTCATCCTTGGTCTAATAATCATCATTGATTTGGTTAATGAAAAGTTGTGAATTTCCATAGACTTGCAGCTCTATGATCCTCCATTCCAATGCTACTCTCATTCCAGTAAGCAATGCTTCATATTTGGCTATGTTATTGGTGCAAGGAAACATTAACCGATAGGATTTTGGAATAGTATGTCCTTGAGGTGTGATAAACAAAATTCCTACCCCTGAGTCATGTTGTGTATAGGATCCATCAAAATATAGTGTCCATGACTTCTTAGTTGTTGCTATGAAAACATCTGCATTAGGAAATTCGATATGCATTGGATGATTTGTTTGTAAGGATGCTTCAACCAACTGATCTGCTATGACTTTTCCTTTAATGGCTTTTCGATCTACATAGTGGATATCAAATTCACTTAAGATCATTACCCATTTGGCTAGTCTACCCGTTAAGGTAGTTTTTCTCAAAAGGTACTTTAATGGATCCATTTTAGCCATAAGTTTAACTATCTGTGCTAACATATAGTGCCACAACTTTTGGTAATCAAAAACTACTTCTAAACAATCCTTTTTAATAAAAGTGTAATTGAGTTCATGAATTGTCAAGGTCCTACTAATGTAGTATACAGCTCGTTCTTTTCCTGTTCTATCCTCCTATGCCAACAATGCCCCCAAGGATATCTCTATGCCTAAAATGCAAAGTATGAGTGGCTCTCCTAGTACTGGTGGAACCAAAATTGGTGGACTCATCAGATATTGCTTGACTTGATTGAACGCAACTTCACACTTTTCTTCCCATTGAAAGGAACATTTTTGTGAAAGAGATGCACGAAAGGAAAAATCTTGTCTACTAGTTGTGCGATGAACCTTCTAATAGATTGTAGTCATCCCTACAATGATCAAATCTGACTAATATTTTTTGGTGGTGGAATCTCCATGATGGATTTAAATTTTGTTGGATCTACCTCTATTCTCTTTTTTGAAACAATATATCCTAAGAGCTTTCTAGATTTAACCCCAAAGACACACTTCTTTGGATTAAGTTTGACCTTTAATTTCTCCAATCTAACAAAGATTTTAGATAAGATATTTAGATCTCCCTCTCTTGTGTAAGATTTTGCTAATAGATCATCCACATAATCCTCCATGAAAGTGTGCATCATGTCATGAAAAATAGTGGTCATAGCTCATTGATAGGTTGTACCTACATTTTTGAGTCTGAATGGCATCACATTCCAACAGTAAGTACCCAAAGACATGTGAAAGCAGTCTTGTCTTGATCCTTAGGTATAATCTTAATTTAATTATATCTTGAGAATCCATCCATAAGTGAATACATGGCGTGCCCAACTATCAGGTCCACAATTGTGTCAATGCTAGGTAGAGGAAAATCATCTTTTAGACATGCTTTATTTAGATCGCAAAAATCTATACAAATTATGATACACCCCTCTGGTTTTGATACTAGTACAATGTTAGAGATCCATTCTTCATATTCTATTGACCAAATGAACCCTACATCTAGTAGTCTCTTTAATTCCTCTTTGACCAATAATGCGACATGCAGATGCATCTTTCTATTTTTTTGCTTTACTGTTTTTTCCCCTAGCATTATAGACAAATGATGCATTATGAGATTAGGATCCAATCCAGGCATATCTACATATGACCAAGAAAAAATAATTTGATTTTCTTTCAAGAATTATGTGAACTTTGGTATCTCTTCCTTTGTTAATGAAGCAACAAGTTGTAGGATCTTTGGTTGTTCTGCAGTGTCTATGTTGATTTCTTCCATTGGCTCGATCAAAATTGAAGATCTCTCTTGGTAGTGTTCTAGGAGAGTGTCAAGTTTCTCATCCTTTAGTGCCTTTGAAAGGTTTTCACTATCAGATACACTCTTTCTTTTTCCTTTTTCATGATCTAACACTGGCGTTTCTTGGTTTTCACCATTAGATCGATCTTTTATATTATTAATTTTGCAGCTAAGAAAATTGGCACCCTCTTGATCAAAATATTCACTATGAGATTCATTGGTGGAACCTGTTTTAGGATTGGAAGAGCAAAGGAAATTTACCATGGCTTTATCATCTTGGAATATAGGGATATCAACAGGTGTAGTTTGATCCCAATCAATAAGCTTAGGATGGATTAAAGGCGAAGGATCGTCTAGTTGAGTGAGGTCAAGGGTTGTTAAGGTCATGACATAGACATGGTTAACATTATAGTTATAGGGAGGGTCTATGATGGTATCCTCCTATCAATTATCAATCTCGTTTTTAACTGAATTGTCCTCGCTTGATTCATGGTCAAATTGAAGTACATAGTCAAGTGGTTGGGTCCTTGAACTTTCACCTTGTGTAAGTATGGGTGCATATTTTTGTATGACATCAACCTTTTTATCTCTCCAAAATTCATCATCATAAATTATATCCCATTCATATTCATTTGAATCAGTGTTAGAGTTATCCTGTAATCTAAGAATTTTCAAGGCTATTTCTTCATAAGATTTCTATAAAGCTACTTCTTCATGGGTTTTCTTTAAAGCTTCTTATTTTGTATCTTCACCATACCCAAGTCTTGTTTTATCCTTTGCATGTGTTATTGTAGGCTGAATGGGCTCTATAATTCCTTTCTTTCTTTTACCTATGGGACCAGTTCCTTTGTATCCCATCCTTTGCATTGTAGTATAGCCTTTACCATACTATTTTGTAGGCAATTTGATATGTTGAATAGATTCATCTTCATCCTTATATAGCCACTTGATAATATCTCTATCTTCGGCCTCATCTTCTTGAGGATTAGCTTTGATAAATTTTATGTCAAACATTGTGATGGTATTGAAGATTGTGCTCCTAATGTGGAGGTTGATGTAACTTGTTGTTTGGATTTTGTGGGCTGACCATATGGTCTTGGAGAGACAGGTAAGTTAGAGAGACATAATGAATATTCTCCCACCCCTTTGTCCTTCAATTTCAATTTTGTGCCAAAGTTGTTTATCAACTCTTTTGATTGGTCATTATGATTTGAAAGGGAAACATCAAGAGCTTCTCTATTATGTGGTACAAAAGTGTCTTGGGTTTCTCTAAGATTAGAAAAAAATTGGTTGTTGTTGTGATCTACTGGTATAGTTACCTCTTGTCCATCATAGGGAAATTTGAGACATTGATGGTACTAATTGCATCTCATGGATCCAAGGACAACCCAAAATTATGTTTTAAGAAAGATCTCGATCTAGAACTTGGCAGAAAGTATACTTTATAATAGGTCCCACTCTGATAAGCAACATGATAAGACCCTTGGAAGCTTGTTCTTCATCATCATATGAATTAATTGTAATCTTTCTTCTTGGATCAATAGAATCTTCAAAAAATCCTAAGGAAAGGACTAGCTTTAAAGTAAAAATATTCAAGTTGGCTCCTCCATCTATTAAGACACACCTAATTCGAGTTTTATGGACCATGACTTCTACATAAAGCGAGGAGTTGTGCGGATGAGACATGGAGATATCATCTTTTTCGAAAAATGATAGGGAAGTGGGTGAGGAAAAGTGTCCCACCATGGCTTGGAATTTGTTAATATCCAAATTGATGGATACAGTTGTGTCAATGAGAGCCTTCTCTAAAATGTTCCTATGTGTTGGGGATATCTTGAGAAGCTCTAAGATAGAGATTTGGGCCGATGTTTTCTTCAATTGATCGACTAAATTATATTGAATTGGAGGAGAGACAATTGTTTTGGATGAGATCCCTTTTAAGATAACTTTAGCTTGTCCCCTTGTTGTCACATTGACCTATTTATATTCTTGCTTTTCCTTGACCTTGATAACATTAACCTATTGGTCATCCGTGTAAATGTGGTTGATTATGGTATCCTGGACATGGTTTACATTTTTTCCATTTGAAGATTCTCCTTTCTAATAGTTTGGAAGAGGGTCCTTAAATGCTTGATGATCTTCATTGGCATGATGTCCCTTGACTATTATTATATCCCTGTTTATCAAATCTTGGACTAAATTTTTCAATCCTTGAAAATTATTTATCCTATGTCCTTTGCATCTATGGTAGTCATAGTAATATGACTCATTCCACGATGGTGGTTTGACTCATGAATCATAATCTCTTTGAGGTGGTAAAGTGATGACACTTTTATCCATAAGCTCTTTGAAAGCTGACTCAAGAGATTGGCCCAAAGGAGTAAAACTCTATTGATTTGAAAACAATTGTGACTTCGGTGGATTTTCATTTTGAGTGTTGCTGAGATTATTGTTGAAGTTACCACAATTATTGCTATTGTTTTGATTGATCAAATTCCCTTGATTGGTGTTGCTATTACCTTGATTGGTTGAATTTCATTGATTGGTGTTATTGCATGGGGTACTTGATAGATTGAAGATGGATGATTTTTCCTTCACATTTTTTGCATCTACCACACCATCATTGACAACATTCTTGTTTCTAGTCCAAAATATTGATTTGTCATTGTTGTTGTTATGATTGGATGAGTTTGGACTATCCTTGTCAAGTTTTATCACTCCTCTCTTGACTAAGGCTCCTGCAATAGTGATTGCATTCTCAATCAACTTCTCAAAATGTGGAGGACAATGAAGATTGAGCCTATAACTCATTTCTTGATTAAGACTGTCAATAAAGATATCCATCTTTTCCTTTTCAGGAACTAGACGAGAATATCATGCGAATAGTCTTCTCCATATTTTTAGGAATGTGATGAAGGGTTCTGCAATATTTCCATTTACTATGCATAGATCAAGCATAGTTATTTGATGTTGAATGTTGTGAGAGTATTGGGATATAATTTTTTTGATCAACTCCTCAAATGTCTTGATGGGTGGAGTCATTTTAGAAAGCCATCCATAGATTTCCCACCTAAGCTTCATTGGAACAATCTCATCAAGTATGTGTCCTTGTGTGAAAATTCAAGGCTCATGTTTCTAAATTCTCTCACATGGTCAATATGATCTGTTTTCCCATTGTATCTATCGAATTTTAGAATTTCATAATGCTTGGTAAATGGGATCATGTTGAGATTTATATCAAAATTATATGGACAAATATCCTCCAAAGAACACTTCTTTGTTGTGCCCCCTTGCGTTTCCTTGATTTTCCCTTGTAGTGCTCTTATTTGTTGGGTAAGAGCACTAAGATCATTTAAGGAAGTTTCGGTCTTTTTCAGAATCTCTTTTAATTTTCTATGTATCATAGTCAAAGGGAAATTTAGCACCTTGGTTTGCCAATAAAAGGAAGTATATTTATTTATTTCACTCTAAGATATTTTTCATAGCTATGTGAAACTGTGGATCTTTTTCAGGTTCTTGAAGCATTTCATCGGTTATTTCATCATTTGAGATATTTCCATGAAGTCTATGAAAAATATTTTCTTCCTTATCACCCATGTTGCTAAGTGGGTTCTCTCTTTTGTCTTCTTCTCTTTATTTTTGAGACCTTGTGACAACAGGAATATGCTTGTATCGAATTTCTACTAAACTTATATCACAAATGGGAGTATAATTTTTTGGATTATTGATGCCTTAGCAAAATAGGATGATAGATCCTATTGATATGACTAAGGAATTTCTAATTTTTCAGATTTATTTCCTTGGATGAAGGATGATAGATCATGTTATGGAAGTTAAACTAAAAAGCAGAAATTGATTTGAAATTAATACACTTTAAGATGTTTTGATCTTAGTTTAAAAAATGATGATTTTTTCCAAAAATCCTAATGTTTCCAGGTTTTTCTCTATTGTAGCAATTGATTTGGATGGTTGCAGTAATGTATTTCTAGTTGTGGAATGTAAGAATGAGGAATGGGTTGACTATGATTATGCCTTTGTGAAAGAGCTCTTTGTTGATAATAAGCTTGGGAATATAAAGGTTCTAAAGAAAAATCATCAATAAATCCTCTATCAAAGTCATGATATCTATGGATGAAAGTTTGATAGTCAAGCAAGACCTTCCTACTTTGGTACAAGAAGTGTCTCCTTTTCAAAAGTTTCTTGTAACTAAGTTACTTCTTTGGTTTCTTGATTCTTTTAGCAAGGGATTTCTTGACAAATGTTGTTGATTTCCAATCCCTTAGCATAAATTCCATAGTTTGATTTGTCAAATCTTGTGTTTTATGGATGATCTTAACTGAATTAATATTTTGAAAACACAACAAGCATTTGTAAAATAGTTGTTTTAAGTCCTAGAATCTAAAGAATAAGTGTATATTCTCTGAAGTTGTCACTGGTATTTTAACAAAACAAACACTTCAAGTATACTCACTCTTAATGGTCAAAAAGGTCATTATAATCATCACAACCCACATCTTAAAATTGTGTCGACTCACACAACCATGTCACCCCCTAAAGGGGGCCCATGTTTTTGTCTTTTCTAAGCATGTACTCAAAGTTAGATTTCTCGATCCCTTGAGCAAACAATCCTTGGAAATTATATGGTGAGTATCTTGGGGAAGATTCATCCCTCCCCTTACACTTCGAGTATTATAATGTTTAGCTACTAAATCAATTAGCTTCTACACTAAGGCTCGTAATAAGAGTTTTTGTTTGGTGTGGAAAATGATAAAATCCCTCAAGAGACCTCCCAGCCTTTAAAACAAAGGCTTTGGGGATGGTTATCTTGTACACTACCATCAAGTAGATTTTCATCAACAACTCACTTTTGATTATAGTCGGTTGGAATCCTTGGCTTTAGGCATTCCCACTTAGGTCGTTCCTCTTGGGTGAGTACTTTTTCCCACAAGAGCAGGCTTGCTAAAGGTTTTAACAAAGCATAAAGTGCATGAAATTAAAAGATGATTTTGGAATTTTGATCACCCAGTTAAGGGGAGAGCATAGGCCTATCACCGTCTAATCACAACAAACAATGTTCAGTTTTAAAGCCCAAATGAGGATTTTCTATTCTACGTGAAGATATTGCTTCACAAAAGACATGATGTTAATTTTAACTCAGACAGCAATGCATGATGACTACCCTAGGATTGGTTTATTTTAATCCAAAAATAGCAATAAAACCATTGGTCATGGTCACGTCAGATCTAGACAGCAAATTATACAAATTAAAAATGCACTAGAACAAAGGTCATGGGCTACAAAGACATAAAAATGTGCTAGAACAGAGGTCATATGCAGTGGAGAAACAATCAAATGCGCTATAGAATCAGTCAGATGTGTTATAGAATTAGTCAGATGTGCTGAAACAATCTTCATATGTGTTAGAGAATCAATCATATGCATTGGAACAGTCTTCAAATGTGCTGGAATAGTCTTCAAATGTAGTAGAACGGGTGTTGTATGCGCTAATCCGCATCTCCAATTGTGACCTAACAAAAAACATGCAATAAAATATTTAAAATGGGGCAAAGCCCCACGGTGGGTGCCCAAAATGTGTGTAAATATGTGGAAACAATAAATAAGTTAAACAACACACCAATGAAACGTTATATCAAATAGTCTAATTTAAAATTAAACAAACTTCAAACCTAGTAGATTCTTCAAAACCGTCCCATTGTCCTCTATCTCCAAGGATTCATTTTAAGTTTCTTTCTCTTAGATTGTTTAAGAAGAAGCTCATTAGAATGACAACCTAGAGAATGAGATGATATACAAAATGCATTTTTATGCTAAATTATGTTAGATAATGAAACTAAGAAGAAATTATGCAATTTATTCTACCATGATTACTTATGGTAAGATTATAAAAATTTAAGATGCTATGCTATGATTATGAAATATAAGATATTAAGATGCTAAATGCTTGATTATTCAACTATAATTCTCACACTATGCAAAACAGTTCTAGGATTTTCAAAGAGCCAAGAGGTCTTATTTATATATTTTTAGAGGCAAAAGCTTAGTTGGAAAAGATCAACAATTGAGATTCAGTATGCTAAGATGAACAATTAGAGATGGAGAAGTTGGAGAGAAAGATGGAAGCTATAGAAAAAGAAGGAAGATGTTTCCTTCCCACAAAAACATTTCACTCAAAAATAGAGGAAACTTGCCATTTTTCAAGTTTAGTTATGAGTTAGTTTTGGTGGTTGAAGATTATTCAACAATTAAATAATAAAATTATTTAATTTCATGTGACGTGAATTTAGAAGCTTCCACAATTAAATATTAAAATTTATGTGTGAAAAGTGGATAAGAAGTTTCTAATTAAATATTAAAAATATTTAATTATAAGTGAGATGGCTTTTTAGAAGATTTAAAGGTGATTTTATGATTTAGAAAAAGAAGAATATTTAGAATGATTTTATGATTTGGAAAAAGAAGAATATTTACTTTATTCAAAATAAAGCAATGTGATATTTAAATTTAATAAATTGTGAAACTTATTTAATTAATTAAGAAGAAATAGAAAAGTGATAATAATTAAATAAACTTATTTATTTAATTAGAAAATGAACAATATAAATAAATTATTGAAATTCATTTATGTGTAGATTGAACTAGAGATCAATTAAATAACTTGTATTTAATTAATTACCAAACTTATTATAATATGACCATTTTTAAATGTGTATAAAGGTATAAAGTATAGAAATATCATGAAGATTTTTGGGTTGAGAAAATTGAATGATTCAAGTGAAAAAACTATTGTGAAGAATCTAATGGATGCTTATGAGAGTGTGGGTAAGACCTCACACTCAAAGAATAGTAATGTCACCTAACGAGTCATTACATAAAATTTGGTAAGTAGTCAAATAAGGAGATCTTATCTTATTAGAAAGACGAGTGAATGATTGAGAATTAATAATTTTTTTAAATCAAGAGTCATTCAAAGGTGACAAAGAATTGAGGGCGCGGATTCAAATGAATTATGGGAATTCTCAAGGAGACTACCATGAAAAGGTAAACCGGTTGTTGTGTCACGTATGAATTTTCACTTACTTATTTAAATGCAGACTTTACTTTAAATGTCGAATTAGATTATTTAATGATTATTTTAAAAGATGATTTAATTGAAATTCGAAATGAAATGAAGATGAAATCGATTTGGAATTGAAATAAAAATTATTGTATTTACGTTTATTTTGGGGTTTGTCATTACTAATGATAAATCGAGTGCAAGTGAACGCAAGAAACAGGTGAACGAGGTTGAAGACGAGAACAATGATTAGGTAGAGTTGTATAGGCAATTGACGTGTGTGAATAGATGGGATCACACACACTCACATAGATTGATATTTTAAATGTCTTATACGTATATTATGCTTGCAAATCGAAAAATTTGGTTTTGGTGTGATTTCTTTAAAAAATTGTAAAAATGTGTTTTCGTAGATGATTTTGTTAAACTTATGAAATTTAATGTAATTTAAATAAGATAGATTTGTTTGTTGAGTATTTTATTCTTATATTGGAAATATGAAGTTGAATTTTGAAAATTAAAGGTAATATTGTTTTAAACTTGACTTTGATTAAATTTAGTTTAATAAGGTTATTTTTAAATTTAAATGATATTTAAATATGAAATTGTGATAATTAATGAACTTAATATTTATAAATAGAATTCAATTTTAAATTTAGTTAAATTGTGAAATGAAAATTGAATTCATGCAGTAATTTTGAAATTGAAAATTACAAGCAAATTTGAACTCAGCACAAGTAAGAGAATAATAAAAAAATTATATCTTTAAACATCTTGAACTCAGAGTTTGAATTTGATCTAAAGATCAAATTGAGATAATGGTGGATCACAATTTTGCATGAATGCATGTAAAGAGATAAATATGAGAAAGGAAATCAGAATTAGATAGACACACTAGGATTTTGGACACATAAAATTTGGAATTTAAAAAGAACAAAGAACAAAATTGGAAGATTGGCGGGCAAATAACTTAAGGGGAGTGAGACGAACGCTAGAGGGAGTCACCCACGCAGCCCTGTGAAGACTCCTCCCATTTCTCCATTTGCGGCTACCACACTTCCCCCTCTCTCACCACGTAGGAGCAGCAAGTAAGAGGCACCTTGGGTTGGTGCGTAGGTCAGTAACAGGGAAGAGTCCTCTCTCTCCCATGCCACCTATAGATCCTTCCTCCTCTTCACTCCACACGCAAGGGAGGGAAGGAGTTTAGGAGGCATAAAAAGCACAATAGCAACATCTCCTCCCCATGCACTTGGAGCAGTGGACACACCTGCAGATATAGGCTGCAAAATAAATTAGAATCTTCCATCCTTAGCATAAACTCACAGCTTGTAGGGAGCATAGGAAAATAAGCATTTTGGGGGAAAGAACAATAAGGAAAATACAAAGAACAGTAAGGAAAATACAAAGAACGGTAGGGAAAATATAGAGAACAACAAGGAGAAAACAAAGGACACAGAGAAATCTAATTTTACCAGGCATAAAGACAACATAGACAGAGTTGGAAAGGAAGATCAACACATCTACAAAATAACCAACTCCAGGAAACGAATAACTAGGTAGGAATTTGAGATTTAAATTATACATTAGATTTTTAATTTGATTTCAATAAATTATGTGAAATATTATTAGAATTTAAACTGTTAGAGAAAAATTATACTTGCAATATGTTAGAATAGAAAATTGAAACAAATTGTATTGATTTCCAAAAATCATAGACAAAAATTTAGATGTAGATTAAATGAAAAACAATTAGATAAATCTTCATGCTAGGGAAAAATCAAACCGTGTTTTATTTTTCTAGAAAACTAGAAAGCTCATAAAAAAAAATTTAATTTTATTTATGCTGATAATATTATAAAATTTGTTTTAAATCGTTCATAAAAGAATTGAACAGAAAATTAGAAAACCAATTTAAACTTAGAATCGAAATGATCATTTTGAAAGAAATGAAATATGCTGATTAGTTAAATCATTTGATAGAATTTAAGAAATTATTGATAGAAAAACATCAAAACTCAGAATTTTAAAGTAGTTAGATTAAATTTGTTAGATAATGGACATTTAAATGCTGAAAATTAGGATGAACTTGAATCAAAATGCTTAAACTTGAGTTTCAGTCAATTTTTGTAAACTATCCGAATGAATTTTAAATAACTTAAATTAAATAAGAGTTTGAAACAACTGAATGTGTGCTCTTTTAATTTACGTTTTTATATGTATTTTTGACATACTGGAGATACACCTTCGTTTTTGAAATTTATTGACTATTTAAATGACTGAATTAAAATATTGATTTTATGTTTATTTACAAATTGGAACAATAAAAAGTGGTGTTTGATAAACTGTTTTCACTATAAATACTATTTTCAGTTAAATATTGAAAGATTGTGAAAGATTGTGATTGACTATTTGAACCATGCATGAATGATAGATAATTCTGCATGTGTTGTTTTTGGGAAAGTTACCTTCTGGGACGGGTGGCGAATATGGGTAAATAGAGAGTGTAGTTTTTATTTTCTAAAACTATATTTTATTGTCGTGCATGACATCTTACTTGGCCAAGTAATTTTTGTACCATTGAAATAGATGGATTATTTGAGCTCTCTACCATATCCTAGTATCGAACTTGCTTCTTTCTTAACTGAATTAGAAAAATGAAAATGCTTGTGGATTACTAGTAGTACTAGGCATGCACCAAATTCCATCTTGCTCGTAGACTGCTTTTTGCTAAGCAATTTGTGTAGGGTCGAGTATTTCTTGATTGACTAAGAAATTCCGGGGAAGCGTAAGCTTCAAGGTTGGGCAGAAAAAGCGCCTGATCCTTGTTCTTGTCTTCTTTTGAAGATTTTCTTATGGATAGAAGATCGTTTGACTGATTCTTCTTTTAAAATGCTTTATTATTCATGATGTATATATTGATGAGCTTATGGCGACTAAATGCCTAAGTCTCAAATTTGTAAACTGGATAGGTATCATCCATTGTAATTATTATTTGAAATGTGTATTTCGACACTTGTAAGATTGAGACTAAATAATATGATTTTATCTTTTCGACCTTTATGTTGTTGTATGTAATCGACTTGTTTTAGAATGAATGAATGAATGAGATGACGACTTTATTTGGAATATAATGGAATTTATTTTATGTATTGTTGATTTGTTTTTAAGGAGTTTTCCGCTCTTTACATGTTGAAGCATTGGGAACAATAATTGAAGACTATTGGAAGAATAGCACAAGGCCATCTTTCAATCAAAGAGATGTGGTAAGAAGGAGAATTGGTAGTCATAACCATGAGCCACATCCAAAGAATTTTTTTGTATATGACTCAAACACAATTTTTTCATAAATTTCAATAGGATTATCCTCAAATTCAAAATTTTCAAAGATATTTTTAAATGCTTAAAGCTTTTTATTTCAAGGTAAATCACACACACACACTAATTTTTGTTGTAGACTACATATTTAATTCTCTAACCATTATGACATGTTTATTGTTCTATATGTTTAGATTTGCATGCTAATGATGTTTTATCAAGAGAGTTTTTATCAAAAACATTATACAAAATAAAGGATGACCAAATATTTTATAGGATGGCCTACTTGGATGATTCATTTTGTCATTGTGGTGGCTTGCAACATATTCTGGTATGTCAACATATGGAAAGCACACAGGAGGTGGGAAAGAAACTAGTAGAGTTTGTGAAGTATAAAATAGTGGCATACATTACAAAAGATGGTAATTTTTTATGACGAATCTAATCACAGAAAAAGGGTGAATAAATTATTCACATACAAACCACAAAGATCCTATCATTCTTGAAAGATATGGAACAAAGACAATGTAAAAGGGGAATCTGTTTTAACAGGAAAAGATTGACTCAATTCAATTCCAAGTCTTTGGTAGTCAGGTCTTAACTATACTAGGTTCACTCCAAGGTATGGTGTGATATTTCTATTAATCTCAAAGGGAATATGGTTTTTTAAAATCATATATATTAGACATAGAGTTTTCAATTGGATTGTAAGAAAAAATATCATGAAATTGAAAGATTTGAAATAATATTTCATGAACATCAATAATTTATTTGCTATCACTTAAGTAGATTTAGCATTAAGCATTTAGAAATTTCATAGAAAACAAAATATTTTCAATAAATTTCCATTCATTCATCTATTTTTTGGAACATTTGCAAGAATTTAAACATCTATTCTAAAACAAAGCATAAAAATACTGAAAATTAAAGTTCCTCCTGGTTATTCTCCACACATGCCCCAAAGAATTAACCAAATCAAAGAAAACCACTTTATACTTCACCAAATTACTTCATAGCTACATATAAAATGGTGTGATATTTTAAAGAGAGGGTTTTTAATTTGGACACCGAGTAGGTTCTGTATGCACTGTTAAACAACACAACACAAAGTCTTGTTCAGTTGAACTAAAAAAACTAGCTACAAAAGATTCATGAGATAGGTAGCTATCAAATTGTCTCTAATATTGATTAATGTCTATGTGCATACAAGTTTTTAGACCAAAATGATTCCTAAAAAAAGAAAAAAGAACAAAACCTAGATAATTTTTGGCTCTTTCGACATCCACAAATTTTGAACTTAACTTGAAAAAAGGTATCCTCTGGCCTTTTGTAGAACACAAGGCACAAATAGGATAAGACAAATACATGAGAGGAAATCCAAGGGAAAAATCACATCAAGGAACATGGAATGTAGTGACTGAAAAGAGAATTGCAATTGAAGTCAATGAAGGTCAACTCCAATTACATGTTGAAGTTCTTTGGGCTTTAATGTTTAATCATCGGGATTCCTTCTTGGAACCAAATAAATCTGCTCAAACAAAATGCAGGAACTTCCCACAAATTTGGAGTGATCAAGTAGAATTTCTACCCCTTACATTTCAGGTTCATCCATGATTTGAACACTCTAGGAATAAGAAAATCTCAGAATAAGTACACTTCTTTGTCACATGCTTAAAATCTAGAGTCTCGGGCTCCTGGTATCCGACACATCTTTTCAAAAAACTCTATACCAACATGATATTTTAAAGTGTATTGTTGAACTTGGAAACACCATCGGATCTTCCTGCAAATTTTATTTTCTTGACCATCCATACTTGAACTTTGCATCACAACTTGCATCTCTTGCAATAAAAAATTCCACTCATTAAATCCCTTAAAAAAAAAATATTTATAAACATATCATGTAAATAAAACCATTATTCAAATGTTATAACATAAATTTCTCATAAATAACACACTTTCTAGCATATCATAAATCCTTGGATGATTATATTCTACATATACCAGGTTACTAGACTATCAAATTCATTAGATAACCACAAAATCTTAAAACTTCACTTTACATCGCTACCCAGTACTCGATACCCAATATTCAACTTTACCCATGAAATTTCCATGGACTTTGATTTTACTAGACTTCCATCTTACCGGACTCCAACTATTAGACCTGAACACTTTGCTCATATTTGCTTCACCTTTTCCGCCTTTTCAAACATTCCCTTTACTTTTCACTTCTGGTGATCTTTCAACTAGCTTATATATATTTTCACTCGAGTCCCCAAGTCTTATAGTCTTGGGGAATGTTGTGATTTGGCTATTCAATAGATTCCAGTGTATCAGTTTATGTCTATGTTTTGTGACAATATAGTGTATGAGTATGTAAGGCATAACCATAGAGCCTGATAGTTGGACACACAATTCAAGTTATGCAAGGACACCTTTCTAGTTGGTAGCATAGTTTCAGTGGTTGAATTTGTAGAGAACTACACTCTACAACCACAATGTGATTTGCAGTCACAATATTACAACTCCACATAGATTTCAATATTTGTGCACATAGCATTCATTCATGTAGCTGATAGTATAGAGGACCAAATGAAGGTATTGAGGGAGTATCACTTTTATATTATTAATGATCACACACATTCTCTAGAGTTCGTGCAAGGTTTCTTCACAATTTCCTACAGTCATTTGGCTCAGAGTGGCATAGCATACTGTGTGCAGTGAAAATCCCCTAGCCTAAAGTGCAAAATGAAAATGAAATGCAAGACAAACGGAAACACAACAACACCTCAAGATTGGCCTAAGTTGAACTTGAAAAAAATGAAAGATAAAAGGAGATTTATGCCTTGTCCAAGTTGATCGGTTGATTGTCCTTGTAGATCATTTTATTTGTGTGCTCCTAGATCAATTTTGGCAACATAACGACTTGTAAATTATTGATTTGGATGCAAGAAGATGGTGGATTGAGTGGAAGATTATGGTTGGAGATGAATGAAGTTGAATTCTTGAGAAGGGTTGAATATGATGCTTAGGGTGAATGTCCATCTGGTTAGGGTTGTGAAAATGGCTAAGTGTTACCCATTTAGCAAGGGAGAGATGAATGAATGGCCAAGATTCATTCTTGGCCAAGGACAAGAGATCAAGGGTGGAGATCAAAGGTTGACCAAAAGGAATTAAAAATTCATTTTTTAATATGCATGGGGAAGACAAAAGGAATAAAATATTCCTTGAGAAACCTTGGGTGAATAAATAAAATTTAAAATTCCATTGGAAAGGACATGGGGATTGTAAATGGAATTAAAAATTCCATTGGGATGTGGGAAGAGCTGACTAAAGGGGGGTTGATTAGAATAGTTGATGAAGGATTAGAAGAGGGTTAGGTGGCTAATGATGATTAGAAGCCAACTTGCCAAAGTTGGAGGATGTGACACATCCTAATCATGGATTAGGGATGTGTCACATCCCTAATGATGGGATTAGGAGATGGATTAGGATTAAAGAAAGATTGTGGGGGATGGGAGAATAAGGGAATTAAATAATTAAATTATTTATTTAATTCCTTAGAAGAAAGGAGTGAGGGGTAAGGTATTTAATTATTTAACTAAATACCTTTGGGATTTAGAATATTTTAGGGGTATTAATTAAATATAGTATCATTATTTAACTAATGTGGATAAAACGATATTTAGACGAAAAGGGTAAATTTGACCAAATATAAGTGGTCAAATTTAGGTGTCTACATTTTCCCCTCTTTGAGATGGTGTTACAAAGTAGCATAATTTCAAAGAAAATTAAAACATAACACCTGGAAGAAGATGATTAGATTAGGGAAGATTCCCTAGTCATTCAAAGGAGTGTCTAGGAAGAAAAATTATGGGATTGAAGATGAATATTAGGGATTGAGGATGGACCCTCGAGAGGACATGCGGGTTCAGGAGAACACGGGTGTACTCTAGAAATGAATGAGATTATACAAGGGGAAGATGGGGAAGATGATGCAAAGGGATGGATAAGAGAGGATGAGAGAGATGAAGGGATAAAAGAAAGCTCAAATTGATTCAAGGACAAATATGATGCTGCCTCAGTCAAGCTAGAAGCCAAGTTGGACTGATAGTGGATGGAGTTTTGTTGATGAGGGAAAAATATATCCTAAAACAACACAAGGATAAGGAAGGATACATCCTGATAATGAGGATGATGAGTGTTTTTGATGAGGGAAGTATACATCCCAAAACAACACAAAAGGATAGGGAAGGATACATCTTGATGATGAGGATGATGAGTGTTTTTGATGAAGGAAGTATACATCCCAAAACAACACAAAAGGATATGGAAGGATACATCCCGATGATGATGATGAGTGTTGATGAGGGAAGGATACATCCCAAACAACAGAAAAGGATAGGGAAGGATACAACCTGATGATGATGATGAGGATGATGATGATGATGGTTGGATCAAGGTCTAACAAGACCAAGGATATGATTAGATGATTTATGCTAGATTGAATGGATTAGGATTGGATGGAGATGTGAGATTGTTAAAATGAATGAAGATAATGTAGGGAAAGATGCTTAGAATAACAAATATATATTATCCTAAGAAGATGGATGAAAAGATGCTTAGAATAAAAAATCTCTATTATCTGAAGTAGATTGGATGAAACGACACTTAGAATAACAAATCTCTATTATCCTAAGTAGATTGAAGAGATGATGAAAGAAGATAGGAGGGATAGAGAAGGGAGAGTTATAAAGAATGAATGGATTAGAAATATTTAGGGTGAATAGATGGGAGGGGTTTGGATAGATGAACAGATAGTAACCAAATCAAGAAAGTTAATTGTGATGCATTATGCTGCCATGTAATAAGAACTTAATTTGATATAGCATGAGATACTATATACTAGGGTATGGAGAACCAAGGTGACCTTGTATGACATGCATAAGACTGGCACAATAAACATAAGGTTATTCCAACATCCCAAAGTCATGGGGGGCTTTGGTTGGGCCTGATGTTGTAAAACCACAAACACATAAGGATTCCCCAACATAACACAAGACCACATGGAACTTGGTGGGTACTACATGAGACAACCAAGAAGACAGAAGCAGACAAAAAGATCAAGATACAACACTATGTTTACCCATCAAATCACGCCATGATATGATGGATCGTGGCAACCCTGAAAAGGTATAATAGGAAGCTAAAATGATAAACAAAAAGTAAAAAGCATAAAAATATCACAATCAATTTCAAACATCCTTTGCCACATGATCAAAAGGATGGATGGGATTCATGCAGTATATTAGGAAGGATGCATCCTATTGAGACCAAATATGGAGACTAAACTAAGTGATCGACATGACACAAAATATGTGGAACTGATTAGATCTCATGATAATATCAACCTTTGTTTTTAAGTACCAACGATGATAGGGACATACTTGATGACATGATAAGGTGACAAGAAAAACACACCCTAAAGACCTAGGGGACACAAGACCGACACACCCTAAAGACCTAGGGGCTCGGGGGTTGATCAAAGATCATCCTTGCCTACGTAAAAGTGCAGAGCCCTCATAGTTCGATAAAAGACCATGGATAAAAGTGGAAAGAGGACGATGGGTGACAAAGACTAGATGGAAAAATGCCTTGGGGGTAGATCAAATGATCGACCTTGCTTATGTGAAAGCACAAGGGCAATGTAGTTTGACACAAGGCCAAAGACATATGATGGAAGATGACAAGATAGATGAAAAGCCCTGGGGGCAAATCAAGTGATTGAACTTACCTACGTGAAAGTGTGGGGAAAACGTAGTTTGAAACAAGGAAAAATAAAAACAATGGACAAGGGAGGATGATATGATGATGATAAGAAGATACAATTATGGAGGAAAAATGATGACACAAGATAGACCTTGTGGAAAGGATGGTGGTGATCACATGAAGCTTAGGAATGGGATAGTTATCCAAATCATCAAAATATGAATGGGGATGATGGATAGATGAATGATGAAGAGTGATAGGAGGTGAGACAAATGTGGGAAATAGGTAGGAGTGATGATAGTGAGATGAATGACATTGGATTGCATGGGGTAGCCTATAGATAGATACCAATGACAAGGGATTATGAGATGGAATAAGGATAGGGATAAATGGATAGGAAGATAAGGATGGGGAGATAAGGATGAAAAGATGGAAAAGTACTAGTGGATGGGTGGATAGGAAGATAAGGATTTGGAAGATGGAAAAGGACTAGTGGATGGGTAGATGAATGGGAAGATGAAGAGGGATCATTGGATGGATTGATGGGTTGATTTGATTGATGGATAGGAAGATAAGGGTGGGGAGATGGATGGGATGATATGATTGATGGATAGGAAGATAAGGATGGGGAGATGGAAGGGATGATATGATTGATGGATAGGAAGATAAGGATGGGGAGGTGGAAGGGATTACTTGGATGGATGGATGGATGATGTTTCCAAGGACTATGCCACAAAGAAGAAGATGCCCCACTCTAGGTGTGTCATGCGTGATGAGGAAAGAGGGATAGCAGATAATAGGATGGGTGAATAAGAGAGTGAGATGGACATGGATATGAGATATGGATAAGGAAGGGAGATGGGTGTTGGCATGATGGATGGATGATGAAGGTAGATGGGTGTAGATAAGATGCATGGATCAAAAAATTAGATGGGGAGGATAAGGAATATGATAGTGTATGGATGAGGGGAATATGTGCCCTTGTGTTGATCAATATCACAAATAAGATGGAGGGACTAGATACAAATGGGATATGATGGGTAGGATGTGGAAGATAGGTGGATGTAGGAGATGGAGGAAGGGGATGCATAACATGAAGTTGCCCCCAAGTGTGGAAGATAGGTGGATGTAGCAGATGAAGGAAGGCGGATCTACACATGATGCCTATTTTCTAGCTTTTCATCATGGTACTTATCCAAGGTGCTTGTTTGCCAAGTTTTCACCATTGGACGAATTATTTCTCTTTAATATTTTTTTTGGATTGTTGACTTTTTTGATTTTTTTAAAACTTTTTGGATAGAAATGCAGATGGAAATGGACAAAGATAGGGATGTGGATATGTGGATTTAGAAGATATTTGATAAGGAGATGGGTGAAGGACTCAAGCATCAAGTTCCATACAAGGTAATAAGAGCCCATGTTTGAAGAGACTATTTGAATGTTGGTACAACCTTATTAGAGTGGATGGATTAGGCAAGATAATGGATTAGGGAAGATATGGGGATAGTGAATGGGATGTTGAAAGTGTAGTGATGGAATGATGAAGTGGATGTGTGATGAGCGAATGTGTTCAGGACCAACATTGGCACATGTGGTGGTGGATGTGAAAGGATAGGAGGATGAATGGATGGAGAGTGTGGGGATAGTGGAGGAGTTGGGATAGTGAATTTTGGGACATAGGGACCCAAAATAGATTTAGGAGATGGAGGGTGTGAATGAGTTTTTGTTGGATTAGCAACTTTGGATGTTGTTATAGATTTTTCATTTAAAGGCATTGCAGCTTTTTTCTTTGGGATCCACATGGTTCTGGTATTTGTTGTGGTGGACCTTTGTGGCCCATGGGAACATGAGGACCTTTAGATTCATGTGGATTTTTGGATTTATGCATTTTTTCTTTGGCATCCAAAGTTATTTTAATAGTGATGGGATGGGTATGAGGTGATGGATAGTGTGGAGAAGATGTGATTGGAGTGATATAGGTAGGCTTTTGATGATGATGTGTGGCTGGAGGATGTGAGATAACATGCATGGAGGGGTGCCTTTGGTGGTCTTGATTAGGGATTATGAAGCTAGTATTTTTATGAGGTGTGTTAGGGATAGGCGATGGATGGATGAAAGGATTAATAGGATGATATGGAGGAGGTGATGTTGGGCTATAAGGCCCCAAAAGGAACTCTATATATGGGGGATGTGTGACGGTGATTGGAAGGACATAAGGACCGAAAATAGATGTAGTAGATGGAAGATGAGCGATGGTTAATGGAGGGACATAAGGACCCAAAATATATTTTGAGGATGAAGGAGGAAGATGAACGAATGTCTTAAGGTAACATGATGGAGGAGGGGGGATGTTGATGAATGGTTTGGTGGAGCGATGGGAAGTGCCTCTCATTCCTTTGGAAGAGGCTCGCTTAGGATGTATGGAGGTTTACCAACATTTTTGGATTGTGATTATTGGGAGATATATCCAGGACCTTGTGCACTTGGGTGTTCTTTGACCTGGATGGGCTCTTAAATACCTTGCTCATGAAGGCCTAAACCTTTTCCTTGATAGTTAATGTTCTTGAGAATTCGATCTATGGTAGGATGCTTATTCTTTTGGAAGCATGATGTGAGTCCATTATTAGGTGGAGGAGAATGGGTGGTGCATGTTATTTTATTTTCTTTTGGCATAAAACCACCACAGATGAGTGTAATGTTACCAAGGCGATATAAGAGTGGTGTTGGGGTGGTAGAGCTAGGCGGCGATGAAGGATCATGAGATGGAGATGATGGGGTGGTAGCATCTTGATCGGGAGGAATGAGTGATAAGGGATCGAGAGAGGGATTGGGTGATATTATAGGATCTAGATTTGTGACAATGGGTGATAAGGGCTCATGAGATGGAGTGATTAGATCTTGGGTGCAAAGGGGTCATGGGATGGAGCAGATGAGCTAGTGTAATATTGAGATAGGATAGATAGGATGATAGGATCTTGATTTGGAGGAGGGGATATGCTTGTATGCTTTGGATCAAGATCTTGGCATGGATCATCTTGTGTGGGAGGCATTGTGAGGGAGGAGTGTTCGAGGGATTCCTCAAGCGAGGAAGATAGGAGGATGGAGGATTCATGAAGGTCATGGGATTGGATATCGGTGATACCAAGACTACGAGGAGTGGATTGGATTTGGATGTATCCAATGGATTGGGTGGATCTAGGAGTAGAAGATAGGGATTTAATGGATTTGTTGGGCTTGATGGTTTCAACGATTTGGATAGGGTTAGGAGCGGTAACAAGGGTGATAGGTATGAGATGGACAAGAGCCTCATCACTAGTGACTGTATATGATAGAGTGGGAAGGAATGGTTCCAAAAAATCAAGATATGGATTTGGGGATGCATATTCTATCATGATTCCTTGGATGACATTTGGAAGGAGATCTTTGGGCATTGTAGGTTTAGGTGGGGTGATGGGAATGGATGGAGGATTATGGATGGGTGGAGGACTAGGATTAGGGATTGGATTAGGATTAGATAAGTGGATGGAATTGGATGGAGGACTAGGAGTAGGTGGAGGATTATTTGAAGGTTGCAAGGTCACCTATGAAGGTGACACCAGAAATAGGCAGAATTCACCCAAAATGGAAAATTCACCTATCTAGCAAAGAAAATTCACTGAAGAAGGTAAAAAATCACCTATGAAGGTTTCAAGCTCACCTATAAAGGTTTCAAGGTCATCTATTGAGGTTTAAAGGTCACATATTAAGGTTACAAGGTCACCCCTATACTAGGTGACACCATAAACAAGCAAAATTCACCCAAAATGGAAAAT
This sequence comes from Sequoiadendron giganteum, assembly GCA_007115665.2. Taxonomy (NCBI): domain Eukaryota; kingdom Viridiplantae; phylum Streptophyta; class Pinopsida; order Cupressales; family Cupressaceae; genus Sequoiadendron; species Sequoiadendron giganteum. Next base: position 221,423,049 of record CM021105.1, read on the forward strand.
TTGCCAATCTGGCAAAGAAAATTTGCCCAAGAAGGTGCAAGCTCACCTATGAGGGTTGCAAGGTCACCTATGAAGGTTGAAAGGTCACCTATGGAGGCTTCAAGGTCGACTATGAAGGTTTCAAGGTTGCAAGGTCACTTGTGAAGGTTGAAAACTTGCCCAAGAAGGTGCAAACTCACCCAAGAAGCTTGCAAGCTCGCCCTAGAAGCTAAAAACATTGAAGAATGGGCAGATGTGACTAAAAAATGGGCAAGTGTGACTGAAGACCAGATAGATGTGGCCTTGAGGATTGCCTAATGGGATGAAAAATTAGCCTAAATAGATTCAAATCAGGTCTCGAACAAAGAACGAGATGGAAAACGGATAAACAGACACCTAAACGGACCCGAACGAGGCCCCAAATGAAGAACGAGATAGAAAATGAAAAGAATGGATTCACCTAAATGGATCCAGATGGAGACTCATATGGAGGATAGGACCACCAATAGACAACCAAATTATCCTAAATGGATCCGAACGAGGACTCAAATGGAGAATGGATTAGAAAAGAGTCAAATAGACACCAAACAGACACCAAAAAGGACAGGAAACAGGCAAATTCGCCCCAAAAGGAAAAAAATACTATTTGGTGAATAAATTTCGCCCAAGAGGCAAAAAAGTCACCCAAGCAGGAAGAAAAATCGCCCAAGAAGCAAGAAAACTCACCCAAGAAGCAACCAAACAGATAAACGAATACCAAAACAGACCTGAACAGGGCCTCAAATGGAGAAGGGGATGGAAAATGGAGAGAATAGATTTGCCTAAATAGATCTAGATAAAGACTTGAATGGAGTATAGGGGCACCAATGAACAAAAAGATTCACCTAAATGCATTCGAATGGGGACTCAGACGAAGAATGATAGAAAACGACCAAACAAACACCAAAACATATCTGAATGGGGGCCCGGATGTAGAGAAGACTTGAACAGGAGTCAAGGTCACCCCTGTAACAAGAAAATTTTCCTATGACAAGGGGATGGGAAAATTTGTTGAGCAATATGGAGAACGGATGTTGAAACAGACCCAAACGGGGACCCGAATGGAGAATGGAATAACAAAATGGATGAATGGATTCACCTAAATGGATCTAGATAGAGACTCAGATGGAGGATAGGGCCATTAAGAAAAAATGAATTTTCCTGAAATGATCTGAACGGGGACTTAGATGAAGAATGTGACAAAAAACGGCCAAACTGACACCAAAACAGACCCGAACAAGGTCCTAGATGGATAAAAAAACCTGAATGGGAGGCAAATTTTCCCCTATACTATGAAATTTCACCCCTCTACTAATTAAATTCACCCAAGAAGGTGGGAAACATTCCCATGTACAAGGAACAAGTTAATTGTCTAAGGGGGGTGTCGGACAAGACTGGAACGGGGAAGCCAATATGCCCAACAAGCAAGCAAATTTTCCCAATAGGATAGAAAGTTCACCTATTCTTTGGGGATTGGAAAATTTGATGATTGAAAAACTCTCTGAAGGGATGGAAAGACTCACCTATTTGAAAGAACAGGTAAAAACGACATTGCCTAAGAGAGGAACCCACAAGCAAACTCACCTCTAACAAAGGAAAATTCTCCTAACCGGATGACCTAGACTAGATCGAGAAGTAAGATCGCCTCTGAAGGATAGGTAGGACTATGGAAAAGGATGAAAAGCATAACAAATAGTGGACAGAAGGCTGGATTGACTCAACTAAAAAGAAAAGCACTGGTATCTCACAAAGAAGACACACTAGACAACATGATCCTAGAATTAGTGATAAGGGTTGTAAAACTCAGTGTAGGCACACCACCTTGAGCGGACAACCCAAGGTTAATACTTCATGACACCAAGGTGGTTCTCTAGAGCACCCTTTCTCTTGAAGGTGGATAGCTAGCATTCCAATGGCATAGGGTCATCAACGGACACCACGAGCTCACCTTCACACTCTCACTCGAGGACTATCATAGTCCACCATGAGGATTTCTATCTCAACCCGAGGGAGTACATGGTGAGTAACTTCAAGGTTCCATACACAATCCTTGCACTACACCAATCTACGGCTGAAACACGAGTCTCTATCTAGGCTGAACAAGGCTATCTCATGAGTCCCCAATATACACATGGTACATGGGGCACAACCATGAACACTAGCCTGTCACAAGTGTGAGTTAGGAGCCCCAACAAGGCACTAGAAACTAAGACCAACTCTTCATGTCTTACCTAGGTATCACCCTAGCTTCGATGCTCCACCAAACACAATCTGACTAGGTTGAGGTACAACTTTCGCTCTCCCCCCTTTATATACCCCACTGATAACACATGGTTAGGATCGTCCCTTGGGTGATGAAATCCTAGGTAGGTCCTTCTAAAGGAAGAAGACACTAGATGTCTCGGCTAGTCCTCAGGCTCACACGTAGCGCAAGGGGAGAGCTTAGACACACTAGCACCTCCTAGGTGGACTCAACTAGACTAGAGAAAGCTGCAATTTCTCATCACCCAGGATCACCTAAAGGTGCAAGAGGAGTGGATACATCAACAACCTACTCACAAACATGGAAAAAAAGTTAATTGACCCTTTAATTAAAGCTACGTGTGCCTAGATTAGTGTGAAAAATGATAGACAAAATAACTAAGGGTCTTGGACCGATCATTCTGCAGAAGATGCATTAGTAGTTTTGAACCACCGATCTTGGATGAATGATAAACAACTGCACAAATTGTTTGGTGGAAGCAAGGACACTCACAAACAATCGAGTTAGCGGATTAGCACTTGAAAACAAAAGCGAAACAATGTTGAAAATGAAAGATTAGGGTTTTAGATTCACCTCAAGTTCACCTCTTTGTGAGGCAAATTTTCTCTTCTAGATGTGTAAATTCACCCTTGTTTGCAACCTAGCCTCTATTTGCAACTTCACCTATGTTTGCAACCCCGCCTGTGTTTGCAACCTTTCCTATTTGCAACCTCACCCATTGACATCCTCACCCATTCGCAACCTCATCTGTTTGAGACCTTGCATGTTTGCAACCCTACCTATTTGCATGCCCACCTATTTGCAACCTTGCTTGTTTGGAACAGGAAAATTTGCCCCTCTTGGAAAATTCACCCCTGTAAGGGGCAAGTTTGCCCATCAAGGAAGTTTTTCTTTTGTTACTGAAGTTTGAACATACAAGAGTCAAACAATAGAGAATGTGAAATGATAGACCCATGACGTGGGACCCATCGAGCGTGTGAGAAATGTGTGAAGTGAAAATCCCCTAGCCTAAAGTGCAAAACAAAAATGAAATGCAAGATAAAAGGAAACACAACAATACCTCAAAATTGGCCTAAGTTGAACTTGAACAAAATAAAAGAGAAAAGGAGTGTTATACCTTGTCCAATTTGATCGATTGATTGGCCTTGTACATCATTTGATTTGTGTGCTCCAAGATCGATTTAGGTAGTATAATGACTTTTTAAATGCTTGATTTGGATGCAAGAAGATGGTGGATTGAGTGCAAGATGACAACTGGAGATGAATGAAGTTGAATGCTTGAGAAGGGTTGAATTTGATGCTTAGGGTGAATGTCCCTCTGGTTAGGGTTGTAAAAATGGCTAAGTGTTACCCATTTAGCAAGGGAGAGATGAATGAATGGCCAAGATTCATTCTTGGCCAAGGACAAGAGATAAAGGTTGGAGATCAAAGGTTGACCAAAAGGAATTAAAAATTCATTTTTTTAATATGTATGGGGAAGACAAAAGGAATAAATTATTCCTTGAGAAACCTTGGGTGAATAAATGGAATTTAAAATTCCATTGGAAAGGAAATGGGGATTGTAAATGGAATTAAAAATTTGATGAAAGGTGTTGGAAGAATAAAATGGAATTAAGATGTGAGAAGAGTTGACTAAAGGTGGGTTGATTAGACTAGTTGATGAAGGATTAGAAGAGGGGTAGGTGGCTAATGATGATTAGAATCTGACTTAAAAAATTTGGAGGATGTGACATATCCTAATAATGGATTAGGGATGTGCCACATCCTTGATGGGATTAGGAGATGAATTAGGATTAAGGAAAGATTGTGGGGGATGGGAGATAAAAGGAATTAAATAAGTGAATTATTTATTTAATTCCTTAGAAGAAAGGAGTGAGGGGTAATGTATTTAATTATTTAACTAAATACCTATGGGATTTAGAAGATTTTAGGGGTATTAATTAAATAATATTATCATTATTTAACTAATGTGGATAAAAGGATATTTAGACAAAAAGGGTAAATTTGACCAAATATAAGTGGTCAAATTTAGGTGTCTACACATACGATCAACATATAATATGGTCAGATAACTATGTAACACAATTCAAGAACTCATGCATGTTCTACTAGTTGAGCAGGATGCATGTCATTACAGGTGTTCAACATATTTAGAACTTTTATGAGGTCGGGCATGGAAAGGGGGGCCATGATGGTGTAGGAGCATGTGTGAAAAGAGAATTATCATGAGAATAGTTAAAGTATAAATAAAATTCAAAATTGGAAGATGTAAAATCAATCATCGAGTGGTGTAATGCTTCGATGGGTCTAGGTAATGAAGGTATTGTTGGTTATTTTTACTCTAACCAAGTTTATCTTCTAATCTACCTATGGAATTTCCAATTCCAATAACGGGAAGCTCGAAGGACCTAGACCAACTGATGAGGATTTGAAAGACCTCCTACACTTTGGGCCAGCAAGACTCAAGAGGGTGATCCCTTAATGTGTTTACAATATTTGTACCAAAATTATAAACAACACTAACTATAGCAGATAATCTCACTTAATAGCTCAACAGAACGGGATAAAACTGAAAATAATTGGTTGTTCATCAATAATATCAACCATTTGGAGCGTGATATAATTACAACAACACTTCATAGTAAAAGATAATTATTATTTTTAAAGTTGTAGCATGTTCCAGGTGAGCACAACCAAACAAAGAATCACAAAGAACAAATGTAACTCAGACCAATGCCTTACTTCCATTGAAGAAGTCAAATTCACAAATACCTGATGGTTTATAGCAGATTCAACACATAGCATATAACATCTCTGATTATATTGTCTTACAATATCACTAATATGTACCTCAACTCAATACTACTTACCAAATCCTTATGTAGAACATATCAACCTACAATCTCTTTTAAGGATTTTAATTAAATCGTTGAATTAAAGCTAAAACAAGAATTACACACACCACAATAGTGAGATGAACAAAATAACCCCTGATTACTTCATTCAAAATTCAAATACACTTGCACATAGGAGAGACATGAGTTTGGATTTATCAGTTTAACTCAAATGTTAGTACTATTGTGAAACACTAAATCTCCATGAATTCAAATCCTACAATAAAATGACTCATAATCCAATTTTCATTTTCTTTGTCACTACAAATTTTTATAATTTTCTATTCAGCTTCACCAAAGATTTCTGACTTGCTAACCCATTACAATGAGAAGAGAAAAGAATATGTAGAGGAAAGGAATTTTCCAGAAGAAGCCCTAAAATGAACTTCTTGAAGACATCTGGAAGATTCTTTCTAGTTGATCATTAATCTGCAAAAAAGCTTCTCCTCTCCCAATAACAAACCCACTTTGCTTCCAAAATAGCATTTTCCCAAGTTGTTCTCCAACAGAAAAAGCACATATGAGAATATTCTCAATTCTTTACCTACAGCTAAAAGAAATACTTTATCCCTGTGAAAATTCAATTATACCTTCTTATTTCTGTTGTTGCACATTATATTTCACTCCACTTTATTTCCAAGCACATACAATACATTCTTGAAATAAAGTGAATTTAAAATTCACTTTATTGATCCTCCCTCCATGTAAATTTGTTTATAAAGTGAAAGAATTCACTTTATCAATACCCATTCCCACATTTTGAAATTTTAATACCCGACAAAAAAACAATTCACCCCCTGTGCATTTCACTACCTTTTCCAGCAAAGGCTTTTTTAAAATTTCATATTGAGCATCCACTTTACTGAAAAAATTTAAATGTTGTATAGAACAATCATTTAATTTAATTTACCCATATTTTAATGGGCACCCCTCATTTCACTAAAAACTCTAATCCTTCACCTGAGAAAAAATAGAGTGGGTCCCACCCCTCTATTTAATCTTATTTGACAAAGATTTAGTAAAACATTTAATTTTAAATGGTTTTTTCTAATTTATCGGGCTCCCTTACTTTACCCAAGCCCTTAATTTTATTTTTTTGGGCCCACCTCCCATTCCCCTCTCACCCTGCCATCCCGCAACCAATAAATCACGCGTGCTTATGGGTCGCGATATGGCTGGTGATGGTCAAGATCCGATTGGACTCATCAATCCACCTTAGCCTTTGATTTTCATTTCTCTTGTTTCCCGCCCTAACTCTTCTTCATTTGCAAGCTCTTAAACACCTCACGAGCATTCATAGTAGCCATTTCACAAATCCATTTTGAAATATATCATGTTGTGTTGATATCTCATTTTTACCACTATGGTGGAATTTTATTTGTTGCACAATCTCTCCATTGACAAGTCGAAACCTCCTCCATACTTGCTCCAAGCAACCATCAAAAGATTAAATAGTGTTGTGACTTTATCCCATGGTAACTCAAGTAGAACACTACCCTTCTCCGCATGAGCTTTTCGCTTATCCAATAGTTGCACCCACTATTCATCACTTTGTCCTATGTTCTTTGATGGTGCGGGCCTTCCATCTCCTTGCATCGATGGGGATTCCTTCAAACTAGGCTTTCCAAGAGTTTTTTGGAGATTCTAAAGCATTTTCAATGTGTATTTTCTTGAAAGTTTCTAAAGCATTTTTAACAAATCCATTTGTCTATTACCTAGGCACTACATTTTTCTTAGAGTTTTTTAAGACCTTTTCAAAGATCCATCTTGTTAATAGTCATCTTCATTGATGGCATGCCTACTTACTGGGTAAATCTTCTTTAAACCATTTTGATAACTAGTTAGTGCTGGTGCACCAACCTTTCTCCCCACGCGGTGACTGCCCTCTATTAGCATTTGCTTGAAATTTACTAAAGCATTTTCAACATGTCTATTGTGTGCTCTGTCCTGAGCTTAAGCTGCGACATTTACTCAAGAAATCCTTTGAAAAATTAGGGGTACGATGACAAACATAGACTTTCCTCAAACAAATTTGATGTGGTTTCAGCTAGCATTAGTCATCCCTAATTGTTCATGGTGCCCTTCGCACGCAACATATGGCAGCTGCTAAACGTACTTTCTTGAAGGATTCCAAATTATTTTAACTTTTCAGCATGTGAGTATCTTTCAATGATGGCATTCCATGCAAACTACATTTATTTCTAAATGCTTTGATGAGTGCTCATTTTGTTCGCTTGTTCCCTCTGTTGTGCCAATACTTCCATTTTGACAATACTTTTCAGCACACTTCATGTGTATATAGAAGGCATTTGCTTAAAATTCTCCAATCACTCCTAAATGAGTTCACCCTATCATCCTTTGGATTCTTTATCTCACAGTAAAGAGATACAGAGTGATTCCGAATTTCTAGTGGAATTTCCACATATGAAATCTTTGAAATCAAGCCCCAGTGTATACCATGTTCTATGACATGAAAAGGATCTCCCTTGTATTTGCAATCAAATCATTGCACTGAAAGGAAATATTCTCCTGGCAATCATCAATATCCTCACACATTTGTAAATAGAAAGGGGATTTATGTCTAAGTTATTTAACCACTTTTGATTGAAATGAATTTTATTCCAAAAGAAATTAAATAGTGGTTCTCTTTACCAATGTACCAGGGAATAGCTTATTTGTTCCATGCTTCAACACTTTCAATTAGGGCAAGAGATTTTGAACAACACTAATCTTTTAAGAGAATCACCCTTTCATATAGTTGATCAAACAATCTAGTAAGATTAAAAAGAAAATTGTGACTTGAGTGAATTTATTGTCAATGTAATCCTTTGTCACTCTATCTTATATCAAGTGCTCCCTTAACATCACTGACATTCAATATATCATTTAAAACATTATGCTCAATGTTGGTCTTCGATACATCTTTATCTTTCAAGAAGTGAGAGCCAGTGTCGGAAACTTGTTGACAACTTCTTTTTTGCATCATTATGTGACTCATATAGGGCCATTAGAAAGTGTGCTCAACAACATGAAGACCATCATTTTTGTCATCATACTTAGGAGCACTTTATACCATGTCTAGCCCACCAAAATAATTTATTTTGAAGCAGCTACAACATTGCAAATACTTGCATTCTCACAACTGTGCAAAGCATGTCGGGTCCCCATGTGGGCCCGGCTAAAAAAAATTTCATTTTCAAACTAATTTTATGCTCAAAATGACTTGATGCAACTTTAGAGTGTTTCTAGAATGAAAAAATGAAATGGTTTTTCATTAAAACTCACTTTCTGACCCTGTTACAAAATGGTGCAAACTGGCCAAGTTGGCCTTGGAATCGGCCTAGAAAAATGATCAAACGACCCTCTGGAGCAATGAAAACTTGTAGACATATAGTCATTTGACCCAAGAATGAAGTGCAACAAACGGCTCAGAAAAATGTATAACGGGGTGGAAAATATTAATCCACAAAGTTGTTGAGTTGAACTTTTCTAAACCTGCACCTGTTCTGAACCAATTAAAATTCACTCAAGTGCTAATTTGAAAAAATAGTGAATCAACTCCTAACGACCTACCATCAGACACATAAGTTCATTTAGGTACCCTAAGCACGTGTGCAAAAGGAATTTCTTTGAATCATCATTTTGTACGAAATATCGACAGTCGAAGTTGACCTCTTTGAAAAGCTTTCTGAAAATGCAAATTACAGAATAGGTGAAATTGCATTTGGTTTTGACTTGTTAAAAATAACAAATCAGATCACGAGACTCTGAAAATTGACATACAGGCTTGTTTAGGTGGGGAGAATGAAAAGCAACACTCGTTTTCTCATGATAGTCAATTGTTTTTTAAATGCAATCTCAAACAGGAGGCCACTTTGCAAAACTAATAGTCTGCAAACAACATAAAGTGTAAAAACCCTCCATTTTCACTTTTCAAAACCCTATCAAAACTAATCGTAGGAAGCTGAAAATTGACATGAAAATTGACATATGCCAATTGAATACGTCTGCAAATGAGTTTTTCTTGAAAATCAATAGGCCTCAAATTCTGACTCTCTCAAAGGGATCACTCGGAATGATTCTTCAAATGCACTTTTGAAAGTACAAAGGCAAATTTTTTGAAATGGGCACTTAAAATTTCCAAAATTTGAGAGTGCCATCAATGGCTCCATTTGGGGATGTATGCCCCCTGTGGACATAGCAAGATTCCAGATTTTTGGGGAGTAGACCAAATTCTGAATCCATTGGGTGTCCCTAAACTACTCCTTTATTCATTCTTCTTTTCAACTTCATCTGGTGACCCCAGGCCACCAAATGAAAATTGGGAATTAGCATTTGCCTCTATGAAACATAATTTTGTAAAAATAACTGATCTCCCTTAACTTATGCTTTCACTTATCAAACCACAACAAAATGAACAACTACACCTTTGCAAACACAAGTGTCAGGCTTCCTTCGGGCAAGTAGAAACTTTCTCTTTGTTCAACTTTGTCATCAAGTGACAACCAAATCAAATAAGCCATATCACTATTACCTTCTCCATCCTTTGATTTAGTATCAGGTGACATGATTTGAAGATAATGATCAAGACCATATGAAAACATAGTCTGATCACAACCATATGCCTTATCAAACATGTTGGCCTCTCCTAATAGGAAATCATAGTCGACATCATCAACATGTTCACAATCACTATGCATTTGAAAGGCAGACATACTTTCAAAATATTGACTATTATGTAGCAATAACCTATCATTTTCATCTTTTGAACCAATCTCAAGTTGAAAAAACTTGCCTCTGTATCTTGCACATTGCCACACTTCATGAAAAATCCTTCCAACTGACAAAAATAACACTCACATTCTACTATATGGTTGGAACTATTTGGCCCAATCTGATCATTAGTTTGCATGTCAAAATTTAAACCATCATAAGAGCTTACCAGAAGATTCGGCTTATCATGCAAACTATCCTCAAGTTTATGTAAAGAGATACACTTATGCATTTACACACTTTGCAATTGTCCTTCATTATGTTGGTATTGAGATTCATCAGATATTTTTGACTCATCATCATCTGTCGTCATATTGTCATCCTTTGAACACAACATATCATCATTTTCAGCAATAGAAGAAGGCACATCCACATAATGCGACATCTGATCACTAATGACATTCTGGTCACCAGTAACATTCTCTGTACAAATAGATGCAACATTCAATTCATTTGATTTCTCAACAAATAGTGGATTATCTTTGCACCGATAAAGATCATCATTAGTACTAACTGATAAAAAGGGCAACTCATCAAATAGAGGGTTTTTCCAAACAGTAACTGTTGATGCAAACATCTTTGTCCCCTCCACAAAAAATTTTGAATTTCCCATCACATCACTCATTTGTTTATCCTCTAAACACAAGGTATCAACACTTTCAGTGTCACAAGCTTGCTTAACAACAAGAAATTCTAGTTCAGAAGCATAATCTGATTTCTCTTTGAAATCAACATCTATATTCATATTCAAAGGCTCATTCAGGTCAGCAGACAAAGACTAGTGCAAATCTGCATTGAAAACTTCAATACCTGACTCATTAGTCATGCAATCCTCTTGGTTATCAATTGTTTCAAACTCATCAAAATAGATTTCTGAATTTGCAACAATATGCTCACTATCATATTCAACATACATTGCATCACTACCATCAAGTGGATTTTTGTCTTCATCCTCACTATCATTGTCATGATCAACTAGTTCATTATTGGAAGGAAAATCAGAGACATATGCATTACACCCTGCATCATGAAAGTCATCATCACTATCAAAGTCAATAGGGGCTGCACACAACTCAAAATTGTCCTCATGTGCACATTCCTGATATTTCATGGTCAATAAATCTGAAATTTGTTCACAACTTTGTAGATCACTGCTCAGATCTATCCTTTCACCCACTTCCTCTTCATGACCGTCACTTGAATTAAAATCAGTATCAAATTGAAAAATAGGGTATCCCAAAGTTTCTCCATCATCAAACTCTGAAAACTCATTTGGCTAATCATAAATAGGAACTCCCCAATCGTATGAGATTGAATTGTTGATAACATTGTCACACACATAATCACCATCTGTCATAGCAAATAGATTGTTCACTTGTTCATTCTTACTCACTTTTGAGCTATCATAACAACAATCCACATCTCTTTGTACTTCAACATTGGACTGGGTGTCTTCACTGAGCTTTTCATTTTCATCATCTTGAGGGTAGACATAAACAACTTCTTTATCAAGCTGAAAACCACAAATGGTCTCCTGATTTTAGATGCTTGTAGCTTTTCTTTCAAACTATATTTCATCACATACTTCTTCATTTGCAACTAATAAACTGATGTTCTCAAGAGAGTTCCCTAAATCAGCAAACTTCTTTGTCTCAACATAGAGACTTACATCAGGACCACATTCCTCACATATAGAATAGACATAATCAATTGTATGATCACCTTGCTGATCACATTTCTCTTCTTCAAAGAGTGAATCCAATTGACATTTCTTATCATGTTCTTGGCTCGAAAGACTCAACTGTTGATTTGCATTTGGGTATACTTTCTTTGTGAGTTGTTCAAAAACAAATTTCTCATCACTTGATGATGCATCCTTCTTGTCTTCAACCTTCTCAAATGTGTACTTTTCTAAAGACCTTTGATCATTTGCATTTACACAGCAGCTGATTTCATCAGCATGTTTACCCATAAGTGAAGACAACAAACTTAACACATATTTAGTTCTTTGTTTCTCTAAACCATCTAAAAATGTATAAGCCATCTGCATGCTTAGTATTTCAAACTCTTTTAACAATGCACTACATCCTTCTTCATAGGCCTCAAAGTATATATGAATACAGTCATGAGTGCTAGGTCTGAAACTTTCTGGGATTAGTGAAAGAGCAACATCAAATCTGTGACTAAAATCAATGCTTGACTCTTCTTTTTGCTTTCTAATATCTTTTAACATTTTGACAAGATCTGGAGATTCTCTTGCAAATTATTTTCTAAAAGCATTCACTAATTTATCCCAGCAAGGAAATGACTTCTCAGGAAAACTTAAATACCAATCCTGAGCTTGTGCTTCAAGGGACCTGACAAAGAATCTCATCCACATATCCTGATCTCCAAACAAATGTTTCTCCGTGAAGCTAGAAAAACCTTTAACATGTGCATCTCCTTCACAAATATTGTACCCATCAAATCTAGGCATCTTTTTATAGATTTGATTTGGCATACATTTCACTTTTTAATCAACCCATGATAAATCTAGCTGAGCATACAATGGGTCAAATGAATTGAAAAATGTTGCAATGAATTGACAAGTAGACACAGTTTGGGTGTCTCTTCACTATGCTTGTTGAAACAACTAGTGTCTTTCATCCATATTTTTAAGTCTTCTTTCATTTCTATCATTCCATTCAGGACTAAACCTAGGCTTATTAACTCTTGGATTCTTATACTTTGGGGCATTAGATGCTTGAAGATCATGACACTTTCTGACAAGCTGAATCAAAGTGTTCATTGGTATCGTTACTTTACCTTGATAATCCATGGATATTATAAATTAAGACTCACTAATTGTGCATAGTTACAAGCATGACTAAATGAAGGATTACTATGCAAAATGGCTAACATAATGAAAACCTGGGCTTGAATCATGTGATAATACAAATGTATAGAAACCCCTAAAATACACAAATTCATTCTAACCATCCATATAAGCAAATATTTGAGCACTAGACAAAGCACTTTCAATGGAACTGAAATTACATTCAGCAGATCTAGCAAATGGAAGTGTGCAAAGTTAAATTTACTATCCTTTCCCTTTGGTAGTGCTAAATCACTATGTAGGGAACCAGATTTATTTCTAAGAAGTTCAAATATGGTTTTCATACAAGAGTTTCTTGAAAACCAAGAGTGAAAATACCTAGAACTGTTGCAATAGCTGCAAAATGTTCTTCTGATTGGAAAAATTTGTAGATCTTGAACCGTATTCATATTTTCATTATGTTCTTTGGTAGAGTCGCCACCTCTTTTCAGAGGACAAATATTTAACAACTAGAAATTCTTTACAGGTCAAATTTGTTTAAAAACCAGCATAAGCACTACAACACCTCCTTATCCAACAATATGAAATCATATGGATTCCTTCCTCAAACTTGTCAAGGTACTTCATCGCAAGAGTTCGAATTTGCTTCATCTCTACTGCAAATCCTTTGGTTCTTTCCCAGTTCTTCTCAAATAATGCACACTAGTGCATAGATATCAGAGTCACCACTCACAATTTGTGAGGTATTATGAAATAATCATGAAGTATGGACAAATCTAGACAGAACTTACATTGAAAGCTGAATTACAATAGAATCTCTAGCAACATTCATGAGAATTGACTCACTTGACAAGGAGATTGAACCTCTCATAACAAGCTCATGACTCTATAAGGAAAAATAATCTTTGGCAATGGTCCCCAATAGAGTCACCATTGTATTGGTTGCTTTTACTCTAACCAGGTTTATCTTCTAGTCTACCTATGGAATTGCCAATTCCAATAAAGGGCAGCTCGAAGGACCTAGACCAATTGATGAAGATTTGAAAGTCCTCCTACACTTTGGGCTCTGCAAGACCTGGGAGGGTGATCCCTTAATGTGTTTACAATCTCTGTACCAAAATTATAAACAACATTAACTATAACAGATAATTCCACTTAATAGCTCAACAGAATGTGATAAAACTTTAAAGAATTGGCTATTCATTAGTAATATCAACCATTTGGAGCGTGAGATAATTACAACAACACTTCATAGTGAAAGATAATCATTAGTTTTAAATTTGTAGCAAGTTCCAGGTGAACACAAACAAACACTGAATCACAAAGAACAAATGTAACTCAGGCTAGTGCCTTACTTCCATTGGAGGAGTCAAAATCACAAATACCTAACGGTTTATAGCAGATTCAACACATAGCATATAACATCTCTAATTATATTGCCTTACAATATCACCAATATGTACCTTAGCTCAATACTACTTACCAAATCCTTGTGCAAAACATATCAACCTCCATTCTCATTTAAGCATTTCAATTAACTCCTTGAATTAAAGCTAAAACAAGAATTGCACACACCACAATAGTGAGATGAACAAAATAACCCTTGATTACGTCATTCAAAATTCGAATACACTTGCACATAGGAGAGACATGAGTTTGGATTTATCAGTTGAACTCAAACGCCAGTACTGTTATGAAACACTAAATCTCCATGAATTCAAATCCTACAATAAAAAGACTCAAAGTCCAATTTGCATTTTCTCTCTCACTACAGATTTTTATAATTTTCTATGCAGCTTCACGAAAGTTTTTTGACTTGCTAACCTGTTACAATGAGAAGAGAAAATAATATGTAGAGGAAATGAATTTTCCAAAAGAAGCCCTAAAACGAATCTCTTGAAGATATCTGGAAGATTCTTTTCTGTTGATCATTAATCTACAAAAAATCTTCTCCTCTCCCTACAAAAAACCCACTCTGCTTCCAAAATAGCATTTGCCTAAGTTGTTCTCCAACAGAAAAAAGCCGATATGAGAATATTCTCCATTCTTTACCTGCAACTGAAAGAAATACTTTATCCTCGTGAAAATTCAATTTTCCCTTCTTATTTCTGCTGTTCCATATTATATTTCACTCCACTTTATTTCCTAGCACATATAATACATTCCTCAAATAAAGTGAATATAAAATTCACTTAACTAATCCTCCCCCCATGTAAATTTGTTTATAAAGTGAAAGAATTCACTTTATCAATACCCATTCCCACATTTTAAAATTTTAATACCCAACATAAAAACAATTCACCCCCTTTGCATTTCAATACCTTTTCCAGCAAAGGCTTTTTTAAAATTTCATATTGAGCATCCACTTTACTGAAAAAATTTAAATGTTGTATAGAACAATCATTTAATTTAATTTACCCATATTTTAATGAGCACCCCTCATTTCACAAAAAATTCTAATCCTTCACCCGAGAAAAAATAGAGTGGGTCCCACCCCTCTATTTAATCTTATTTGACAAAGATTTAGTATAACATTTAATTTTAAATGTTTTTTTCTAATTTACCTGGCTCCCTTACTTTACCCGAGCCCTTAATTTTATTTTTAGGGACCCACCTCCCATTCCCCTCTCACCTTGCCATCCCGCAATCAATAAATCATGGGTGCTTATGGGTTGCGATATGGCAAGCAATAGTCAAGATCTAGCTAGAGTCATCAATCCACCTTAGCCGTTGATTTTAATTTCTCCTATTTCCTTCCCTAACTCTTCATCATTTGCGAGCTCTTCAACACCTCACGAGCATTCATGGCGAACATTTCACAAATCCATTTTGAAATATATCATGTTGCGAGGATATCTCCTTTCTACTAGTATAGTGGCATTTTATTTGCTACACAGTCTCTCCATTGACAAGTTGAAACCTCCTCCATAGTTGCTCCAAGCAACCAAGAAAATATTAAATAGTGTTGTGACTTTATCCCATGGTAACTCAAGTAGAACACTACCCTTCTCTGCACGATATTTTCCCTTATCCACTAGCTGCATCCACTATTCATCACTTTGTCCTTTGTTCTTTGATGGTGTGGGACTTCCATCTCCTTGCAGTGATGGGCATTCCTTCAAAATGTGCTTACCAAGAGTTTTTTGGAGATTCTAAAGCATTTTCAATGTGTATTTTCTTGAAAGTTTCTGAAGCATTTTTAACAAATCCATTTGTATATTACCTGGGCGCTGCATTTTTTTATATTTTTTAAAGATATTTTCAAAGATCCATCTTGTTAATAGCCTGCTTCATTCATGGTGTGCCTACTTATAGGTTAAATCTTCTTTCAACCATTTTGATAACTAGATAATGTTGGTGCACCAGCCTTTCTCCCCATGCAGTGACTGCCCTCTATTAGCATTTGCTTGAAATTTACTAAAGCATTTTCAACATGTCTATTGTGTGCTGTACTCTTAGCTTAAGCTGCGACATTTACTCAAGAAATCCTTTGAAAAATTAGGGGCACGATGACCAACATAGAATTTCCTCAAAAAAATTTGATGTGGTTTCAACTAGCATTAGTTTCCCCTGATTGTTCATGGCGCCCTTCACACATAGCATATGGCAGCTGCTAAACATACTTGCTTGAAGGCTTCCAAATTATTTTAAATTTTCAGCGTGTGAGTATCTTGTAATGATGGCATTCCATGGAAACTACATTTATTTCTAAATGCTTTGATGAATGCTCATTTTGCTGGCTTGTTCCCTCTGTTGCACCAATAGTTCCATTTTGACAATACTTTTCAGCACACTTCATGTGTATATAGAAGACATTTTCTTAAAATTATCCAATCACTCCTAAACAAGTTCGCCCTATCATCCTTTGGATTCTTTATCTCACAGTAAAGAGATATAGAGTGATTCCAATTTTCAAGTGGAATTTCCACATATGAACTCTTTGAAATCAAGCCCCAGTGTATACCCTATTCTATAACATGAAAAGGATCTCCCATGTATTTGCAATCAGATCATTGCATTGAAACTAAGGAATATTCTTTTGGCAATCATCAATATCCTCACACATTTGTAAGTAGAATAAGATCATTGCACTAAAAGGAAACCTTCTCCTGTAAATCATCAATATCCTCACACATTTGTAAGTAAAAAGGGGATATATGTCTAAGTTATTTAACCCCTTTTGATTGAAATGAATTTTATTCCAAAAGAAACAAAATAGTGGTTCTCTTTACCAATATACCAAGGGATAGCTTATTTGTTCCATGCTCCAACACTTTCAATCAGGGCAAGATATTTTTAACAACACTAATCTTTTAAGAGAATCGCCCTTTCATATAGCTATTCAAACAATCTAGTAAGATTAAAAAGAAAATTGTGACTTCAGTGAGCTTATTGTCAATGTAACCCTTTGTCACTCTATCTTATATCAGGTGCTCCCTTAACATCACTGACATTCAAATTCACATTTAAAACATTATGCTCAATGTTGGTCTCCCATACATCTTTGTCTTTCAAGAAGTAAAAACCAGTGTTAGAAGCTTGTTGACTTCTTTTTTGCATCATTATGTGACTCATATAGGGCCATTAGAAAGTGTGATCAACAGCATGAAGAACATCATTTTTCTCATCATACTTAGGATCACTGTATACCATGTCTATCCCACCAAAACAATTTATTTTGAAGTAGCTACAACATTGCAAACACTTGCATTCTCACAACTGTGCAAAGCATGTCGGGTCCCCATGTGGGCCCAGCTAAAACAAATTTTATTTTCAAACAAATTTTATGCTCAAAATGTCTTGATGCAACTTTAGAGTGTTTTTGGAATGAAAACATGAAATGGGTTTTCATTAAAACTCACTTTTCGACCCTGTTACAAAATGGTGCAAACTAGCCAAGTTAGCCCTGGAATCAGCCTAGAAAATTGGTTAAATGACCCTTTGGAGAAATGAAAACTTGTAGAAATATAGTCATTTGACCCAAGAATGCAGTGCAACAAATGGCTTGGAAAAATGTATCATGGGGTGGAAAATATTAATCCGCAAAGTTGTTCAGTTGAACTTTTCTGAAACTACACCTGTTCTGAACCAATTAAAACTCACTCAATTGCTGATTTGAAAAAATGGCGAATCAACTCCTGACGAGCTTCCATTAGACACATAAGTTCATTTAGGTACCCTAAGTACGTGTGCAAAAGGAATTTACTTGAATCATCATTTTGCATAAAATATCGACAATTGAAGTTGACCTCTTTGAAAAGCTTTCTAAAAATGCAGTTGTAGAATAGGGGAAATTGCATTTGGTTTCGACTTGTTAAAAATAACAAATCAGATCACAAGACTCTAAAAATTGACATATGAGCTTGTTTAGGTGGGGAGAATGCAGAACAACACTTGTTTTCTCATGAAATTCAACTGGTTGCTAAATTCAATCCCAAACAAGAGGCCACTTTGCAAAACTGACAGTCTGCAAACAACAAAAATGTGCAAAAACCCTCCATCTTCACTTTTCAAAACCCTATCAAAACTAATCGTAGGAAGCTGAAAATTGACATGCACATTCACAATGTCAATTGAATACATATGCAAATGGTTTTTTCATGAAAATCAACAGGCCTCAAATTTTGACTCTCTCAAAGGGGTTACTCGAAATGATTCTTCAAATGCACTTCTAAAAGTGCAGAGGAAAATTTTTCGAAATGGGTAGTCAAAATTTCAAAAATTTGAGAGTGCCATGAGGTATGTATTCAGTTCATAGATTATTTTGGTTGATGGATGATACTAACATTGCACCATATGAGGATTATTGTACACTCATAGGATCAAGTGAGCTACACCCTTTCCTTAGCTCAAATGCAGGTTCATGGATTATCAATGCACGAAAGATGGCATGATTTTTTTCTTCATGTAAAATGCAAGCTTGGGATGTTTGTGAGTCAACAGAGTGGGTTAAGAAATGGTCATCAAGTTATCTTAGCCCACTTCACACGTATCTCCCTTCGATGGCATTTGAACTAACACAAATGGATTCATCGGTTGTCTTTGACCACATATCAGATCTAGTTCAATCAGGTAATATAACTACTTGCATAGTTTTTTAATTCCTATTGTTATCTTACTTTGTAGTGTATTTGTAATGTTGAATAATTTCAAGAGATTTGTTGCACATATCAATGCAGGGCATGTTTATGCATTTATTGCAGATGAAGACAACGAAGAGGGAATAGACTATTACTTGTGTCTTGTTGAGGCCAAAAACAAATTGGAGGCCACAATTATAGACAAAAAAACATCAAATACCCTATAGGCTCAGTTGTTGTTACCAGAAGGTGGCTTAGAAGGTACCCACATAAGAATGTTAAATATTGGATGTTTCAAGACTTTGACATGCATCGGACAATTCTTCATTACTCAAACCTTTTCATGGCATCCAATGTTTGTTTGACGAAATATGGGGGTAGAACTTTGAACAAGACCTTGTGGAAGGTCTATGAGTCTGACCGTGAGGCAATACTTGACACAATAAAGAGTAGACCGGGCCTAGATGGTTCATTGGATTAATTTGTAAGTATGCACATTGGTTCTTATTAATTTTTACTTGTATGCACATTAAGTTGTATGATGTCGATGCTGTGATGAAATATTATCATCTAATGTTTATATCATGTATGTAGGTGATTGATGAAGTTATCAAACTTGCAAATGTAGCACACTTTATGTTTAGAACTATGGAAAAGGATACAAAGTTCAATGGTATTTTATTTTTTCTCAAAAATATGCAAACAATGATGTACGATATTCTCAATAGATTAGTAAACTAAGTGGAAGATTAAATTGTGTTATTTTTATAATAGGTTACAAGTTTCCAAAATGTTGGAAAGTAATATTTTGGTTATGTTCTATTCATGTTCTATTCATGAAAGGTTGTTGTGTGCAATAGGTATCTTGGAACTCCCACTGAAGATGTATGGCCAAGAGTGACTAAGTTGAGAGACTGGCATGCCTATCCTCAATGTAAGCATCAATATTTAAGCCTTGTTGTTCTCGAGTCAAAACCAAATGGTGTGGATTTGTTGTTTGTAAGTGCCTTCCACCTGTTTTCATTACATTTCCATTTTTTATCTTATTTTTTTGTCTTATTTTACTTTGCCTATTTGTAAGTAAACAACTAAAAATTGATTGGTGTCTCCTTGCAGAAAATTCTGATCTATGAGCCATCCAAGAGAATCTCAGCCAAAAAAGGAATGCAACATCCTTATTTTGATGATCTTGACAAATCTCAATTTTGATTTGAATCCTTTATGAAAGAGTGTGTGAAGCTTAGATATTTTCAAGTTATTAATTTGAAGTTAACCTCATCATGAGAACCTATGATGTAGACATTATAAGAGAATCTTGAATGTATGAGTGAAATTGTAAAAGATCTATGAGAATGGAGTACCTAAGGCATCCTTGAATAAATCTCATTTTATTGTAAACATCATATTTTTTTCTCATGATTTTGTATTACCACTTGATAGTTTTGAGAAAGCAGTGTGCCTACAAGTACAAGGACTTGGGTTTTAGAATAGTGTATGAAGCATATTAGAAAATTGTAGCATAACAAAAGAATTAAGACATCCAAATAAATCTCATTTTATTGTAAACATCATATTATTAATACAGTGAGTGTAATAACCATTGATGGTTACCAATCATTATTTTTCTTCTTTTAATCTCTTCCTATTATTACTAGCACCAATTGACTAACTTATTAGAAAAACTTAATTTATTAAAATAAATCAACCTAATGATTATATATCAATATCAATATAGCATACCATCTATTCACATAAATATTTGCAATGATATTTACTTAAATTTTGAAATTTATTGCTGCCCTAAAACATTTGTAGTTCATGCATTGTAATCCCTTAGCAATCCGAATTGCAAAAGGGAAAGAATCTTTGATGGCCTGTTACCCAGATATTGTGTCAATTACAGGCATTTTGTGTCAAATTCAAGCAGTGTAAAGTTGCAAAGTGGTGCAACTTTTATTTTACAACTCTTATGACCAAACATATTATTCCAACACATCTAGATGGGTACATTTACACTAGGCATGGTCCTCTTTCAAGCCAAAACATACCAAATCGCTTTGAGCTACGTTCAACTGACTCGATCCATTAAGGGTCCAAAGTGCAAAAGGGCATCAATCTTTGATGGGATATTAATCAGAAACCGTGACCCTTAAAAACTCTCCTTTTGAGCCTATGGGATTTCATTTAGCCCCTCTACAATATCCTTTCTCGGTTTTTGTTATCTCAGAGTCATTTTCTTGTGGTATCCATTTTTCACTTGATGGAAAAAGTGTCAAATGCAAAGAGTGTAAAGTTGCAAAGTGGTGCAAATTTCATTTTGCAACTCATGTAACCAAAAAAATATTCCAACACATCTAGAAAGGTACGTTTATGCTAGGCATGGTCCTCTTTCACATCCAAACATATCAAATCACTTTGAGCTATGTTCAACTAGCTCAATCCCTTAAGGGTCCAAAGTGCAAAAGGGAAACAATATTTGACAAGATATTACTCAGAAACTATGATGCTTATTAACTCTTTGTCTAAGACAATGAGATCATGTTGGGCCCCTCTATAATAACCTCTCTTAGTTTTTGTTATCTCAGAGTCATTTTCTTGATGTGTCTAGTTTTCACTTGATGGAAAAAGTGTCAAATGCAAATAGTCTAAAGTTGCAAAGTGGTGCAAATTTTGTTCTGCAACTTGTGTGACCAAATAGACTATTTCAATGTGTCTAGATGGGTACGTTCAACCGACTCAATCCCTTAAGGGTCCAAAGTGCAAAAGGGCAGTAAAGTTTGATGGGATATTACTCTGAAACCGTGACACTTATGAACTCTATGTATAATCCTATGACATCATGTTGGGACCCTCTACAATAACCTATCTTGGTTTTTGTTATCTTAAAGTCATTTTTCCATGGTTTCCAATTTTCATTTGATGGAAAAAGTGTCAAATGCAAACAGTGTAAAGTTGCAAAGTGGTGCAAATTTTGTTTTGCAACTCGTATGAGCAATAAAACTATTCCAACATGTCTAGATAGGTACATTTATAGTACGAATGGTCCTTTTTCACACCCAAAAATGTTGAGTCACTTTGAGCTTTCAACTAGCTAGATCCCTTAAGGGTCCAAAGTGCAAAAGGGTAGCAATCTTTGATGGGTTATTACTCGGAAAATGTGACATTTACAAACTCTTTGTCTGAGCCTATAGGATTGCATTGGACCCCTCTACAATAAACTCTCTTAGTTTTTTTTTATCTCAGAGTAATTTTCCCGTGGTGTCCCATTTTCATTTGATGAAAAAAGTGTTAAATGTAAGTAGTGTAAAGTTGCAAAGTGGTGCAAATTTTTCTCTGAAACTCGTGTGACCAAATAGACTATTCCAACATGTCTGGATGGGTATGTTTACACTAGGCATTGTCTTCTTTCACACCTAAACATGTCGAATCTCTTCAAGCTAAACTCAACTGGCTTGATCCCTTAAGGGTCCAAAGTGCAAAAGGGAAGCAATCTTTAATGAGATATTACTCAAAAATTGTGACAATTCCAAACTCTCTGTCTAAGCCTACAAGATCACATTGGGTGTGTGAGATGATGAATTTTAGGGTGGGTTGATTACACTTGGTCCATGATGAATCAAAGCACAATTGGTCCACTAAACCTCAATCTACCAAAAAAGATCATTCAAATTGAAAAGTTAAACTAAGCACTTATTGAAACTAAAAATTGTAAACTATGAAAATAGTTAAATTCCTACTCTAACCCATTTGAAACTTATACTGTTTTGGAATTGGTGTCGTGTTGATGTGGAACAATGACCCTTTCCCAATCCCATGATCAGTGAGCCTATTTCATTCGATTCTATGGAAGAGAATCGATGAAAACATTGTGATAAATGGATGAAAACTTGATTTGTGCTAAAATGAACATGATACAAGCTAATTAAACAATATTTTATGCTAAAACTGATTTAACTATGCAATTTATAAACTAATCTAAGCTAATTATAAGCTAAAAGATGGAAACCCTAATTTATAAATAAACTAAGATGGATATATGGAAGCCATTAATGGAAGCATAAAGATATTATGCAGCTAAAAATGAACTAAAACAAGCTAAAAGTGAGTAAAGTGAGAGTGTGGATACAAGTCAATTAAACAACATAAGTTTAGAATTGGAAGATGGATTAATTTTTCTCCAAATAGTGTTTTATTTATAAGAGAGAAAATGAGAAATGGAGGGTTGAGATTGAAAATATTAATGAATGGTCAAGGATGAAAGAAAGAAGAGGCATGGATCATGGATTCTCATCAACAGATGAGAATGCAAGATGAGAATTAATCAAGGGCTCACATTTGTTCCAATAAAACACACTTTTCACTTGCCCAAGAGGTTAGAAGATAACTTGCAATTGAAGCCAAGTGAGAATATCCCTTTTTCAAATGATTGGAGGAGAGAAAATGTTCTTTTGAGAGTATTCTCACCGATTAGGAAAAGGTTAATTAGTAAATTAAAACAAAGTTTTAATTGTGCAAAAAAGGAGGATAAGGAATATTCCCCTTTTGGAGGAAAAATAGTTTAATTGTTAATTAAATAAGGTTTAATCACACAATTAAGGGTTTTGGAGGAATAAAGTGATTTTCATGAAATTAACCGATTTAATGAATGGGGGAGAGATGAAATTACATTTAATTAAATAACTTAGGGTTATTTAAATAAATTAGAAGAATTAGGGAATTAAATTAAATATATGGTTTATTTAATTTAATGAGATGAAATGTTAGCATGAAAGGGGGTGAATTAACCTGATTAAATTAATTAGATTAATAGATGAAAATGACATAATTAATTAAATAACTAGGCTAATTTAATAAATTAAGAGAAAAGAGGATGGGTTTCAAGAGGAAATGATGTTAGTAACCTTTTTCAAGTGAATGATATCGGTCAGGACATTTTTTAGTGTCTACATTTTTCCCCTTTGAAGTGAGGTTCCTACTCCTTTGGTTCAAATAATAATGCTCCTCAAATTAAAACTGATGCCAAAAAAAATTAAAAAATAAAAAATTGATTTTTCAGATGCGCCAGTGGAAGGATAAAGCTGATTCCCTACCCCCTCAAGAAATCAGGCAATTTTTTTGAATTTTGGGTTGATTTCTTGATAAAGGTGAAAATTTGCCTTGGGGGGTCTAGAAAGGCTCAAGGATAGAATAATTATGCCAAAAACATAAAAAAAATGATGCAAAATCAGGTTTTGATCAGAAAAATTGGTGAAATTGATGATAAACCCTAGCTTGAAGGTGAAATTAGGGAAAAACCCTAATTTTTGAGCATAAATGAGCCAAGAGGGGTCACTTTCAATTCATTTATTCATTCACACCTTGAGGATTCTTGCTATTTTGAGCTCTGACCCTGTAACAAAATGGCACACTGAGAGTTCCCACGACACATCTTTGGTCAAGTTTGAGAGCACCGATGGCTTCTAGGCTTAGGACCAACGGTATGTAACTCAAAACTTGATTTGAAATTTGACTTTTTGATGCATTTATTATGCTTTGAATTTCAAACTTTGGCAACATCACTACATAGTGATGCCCATTTTTCAATCGGCGACACTAAAATGAATTATGGCGACGCTAGTCATGATTTAAAATTAGGGTTTCCAACTTTAAATGGTGATGCATTCTTATATAGTGATGCACTTGCTAATTTATTAATTAGGGTTAGGGTTTCCCAGGCCTAAATCATGATGCCCATGTGTTTGACAATGCATCTTGCAATTTGCAATTCAAAATTCCTTCGAGCATCACAATTTTAAATTCAAATATACTTACACTATTGCAAATAACAAAGCTATCATGAGTTTTGAGTTGAAAATTCCAAACTGAGTCAAATTTCCTCAATTTCCCGATGACATGCGCTTTGTGGGTGTAGGAGATCATTCCACCATTGATGTCATGTGAGCATAGTGCCACAGTTTTGGAGTGACTAGGTGATTTTTAAGAGTTACACTAGGAGCACCTGGGGGAGATTAACCTTTGGTATGTTGCATATGCACCTGCCATCTAGACCCACTTAACTATTATGACTACCTTGTGCGAGAGATGGCATAGTAAGACTTCATTGTTTCATCTTCTGACAAGAAAAGTTACCGTGACCTTGGAGGATGTATGGCATATTCTAAATTTTCTTATACAAGGCAATCATGTGATATGCGATGTTGATTTTGGACTTGATGCTTATCATGAGGTGATGGAGTTGGAGCATATTTCCTATGTGACATCACAGATCGATCTTGATATGTTTAGAGGTCACATTCCAACCTTTTCATTGATTGTCGTAGCCATTATTTTAAGTTTGGTTTCCCCTGACAAATGCAACAGAGGGTTCATCCTAGGATGGGACCTAGCATGGAACAGATGCTATACAAGAGGATATAGTTTGGATAGGGGCTAGTGATGTTGCCCCCCACTATATCATGATATGCACGACTTTGTTTACTGTGATGATAGGGCTATTGGCATAGGGTTGACCTTGCTCCACATTTGAGTGTGGGAGCACATTATTGTGATACAACCAATTGTATAGATGGAGTATGTTGAGCTAGATGATCTTGTAATCTGATGGTACAAGAATGCAATCACTTTGCAGGATACTGGACAGATTGGGCTTCTGTACTAGCGATGGGTTATTGATGACATGACAATTTTCTAATGGCGTCCACGGCTACAGATGCCACCATGGTATGATGATGTGTAACAGCTATATTTTTCAAGAAAAACCCAATATATGCAAGGTCATGAGCATGCCATCACTGAGCAATACATTCCAAATAGAGTGGCACAATAGTTTGGGGAGGTTCATGAAAGGAAAAATTATGCATATAGAGATATGTTTGCTAGGTCTCCTCATGAGGTTCCCACATGGGGACCTACTATTCTAGCTCTATAGGCAGTTGATATCTTTAGAAAGTTGGTGACTCAGCCATGGGTCTATGATCAGGGTTAGGCAGTAAGACTAACCATGCCTTCTTACGATGGTTGGTTTACACCCATTTGGAATTTGAAAAATTTGGTGGGTGCTCCTCCATGATGGAGGATGAAAGTGAGAGTGGTAGGTAGGGATATATGACAAGGATAAGATCAAGCTGGCCAAGATGGCCATGATGGACAGGTTTTGAGGGCACCAGTATTTGGGCAGTAGGTCCCTCAAGTTCAACTATAGGTTTAGCCACAAGTTGTTTGATATTAGGAAACACCGCCACTGCCACTAGATGTCGGAGATGTCAAGATACAATAGTTGTTTTAGCAGGTGCAGACTTTGATAGGTGAGTGGGATAAGGCTTGCTAATAGATTTTTACTATTATTGTTGAGTGGGACTAGGCCATACAATAGGTGTTGGCCATGAACGTAGAGAGAGACTAGGCCAGGAAACAGTTACAGGTTGTGACTACTAAGAGGGATCATGATATTGGTCAATGTCACCAGATAACGGCCATGATAACAACAACACAGAGTAGGAAAATCTTAGTGAGATTGTCACTAACTCATTTGACTAAAAAATATGATGAAACTTTTTTATGAAAGATGTACAATTAGATGAAACATCGGGTACATTGGTACTTAATGTGTACTTTTCAATTTTGTAAAAAAATTGTGCCCAACGTTCATCGAAATTTTGACGAACATTGATTTTCGTCGAAATTTCGATGAACAGTAATTTTTGTCAAAATTTCGATGAATAGTGATTTTCGTCGCTTTTTCGATGAACTATTGTAGCTCTCCTAGAAATTTCCATATGATCAAATCCTAATTAGTCTTTGGTTATTTCATTCCCAAAAATTTTGTGTTTCCTCATGTTGACCCTGCATAGTGATATGTGTTTTGTATTACTAACATGTGACATTGTATGCATATATTGTTTTCTTGTATATATTATAGTCTTACCAACATATACTATTGTATGCTTCCATGGATTCTTAGTGAGATCTCCTAAAATTTTATGTTCCTAATGTGAGATGTTAAACAACCAATGATGCAATAAAAAGAACTAACACAAAAGAGGAAACCTCAATGATTAGCCTAAGGAAAGATAAGCATGAAAACAAGATGAAATAGATTGAGCTTGATTATACCTTCATGCTGCTTCTTCCTTGGTTGGCCCTTGACCTTTGGATGTCTTGTGTGCTCCTCGGATGGCTATGGAGTGAAGTGGATGCAAGATGCAAGATGCAAGATGGATTGATGAAAAATTCTATGAAGAGGCTAAAATGCTGCAAATGGCAATTTGGCAATAGTTTGGTAGCAAAAGACTTGATTCCCAAAATGAGAGAAATGAAGGGGTATTTATAGGATAATTTGAATTCTTTAGAGAATTCAACGGTCGAGATTGATCCAACAAAGCCAAGATGAAGGGCTATGGTTAGTTGAGGACTCACAAGCCCTCACATCTTGACATGTGGAATGTGAGATGGCCTAGGATGGGATGATGTGGAAATGAGGTGGAAGAGAAGTACATAAGGTGGATGAAGGACAAGTACCTTGTAGGTACCTTGGGAGATGAGAATATTTCCTCAAAAAGGAACTTTTTTTCCCCAAATGAGCATGAAAGAGACATTTGAGGAATTTTAGAATTCCTCAAAAATCTTCATGGGAAAAAGGGAAGTGGTTGGAGAAATAAATGTGAATTAAAAAATCACATTCTTAGGAGAGTCTATTAGATAAGAGAGGGTTTCCAAAAAGTTGGGGATTTGTCACATGTGGGTGATGTGACAAGTTCAAATTTTTAGAAGTCCTTGACACATGTAAAGTGATAATTCAATTCTTCTAGAACTTGCATGGGGATAGGGTAGACCTTGGAAGGATAAAAGTGAATTAAAAATTCACATGACAAAGATAGGAGCCTTGGGTGAATAAATGTGAATTAAAGATTCACATGGGAAAGTGAGTGAAGGCCAAGAAAGGCAAGTGGAAAGATTGACCACAAAAGGTATGCCAAAATATTGGCTAATGACTTTGATTAAGGTTGTGCAAACACAAGATTATGATAACTAATGAGAGATTAGAGGCAACTCGGAGATTATGGAGGATGTGAAATTAATCTTCATTAAGTGGTGCACATCCTAATCACAGATTAATTAATTTAATCTAGATTAAAAAGGAATTATGGAGAATGTGACAAAGAGAGAGAAAAAGAGGGATTAAAATTTGGTTTTAATCCAAATGGGTCAAATGACTAAATTAAATAAATTGTCCTATTTATTTAATTTAGAGAAGAAAAGGTGTAAGGTAAAGTATTTAATTTATTCAATTACATACTTTAGGAACCTTAGGCAGAAAATGAAATAATGATTAAGTAAATTATGTAATCACTATTAATGATATAGATGGATAGAGTAGACGATTTTGTTCATATGGAAGTGATCAAATTTATATGTCTACACTTAGTTAATATAATTTTTTTATTATTGATCTTTTTGATATTTCCTATAAGTTATTATTAGATGATACACATTGGATTCCTTTTAATTTGTTATATTTGAAGATACATAACTAATCACAACAAGTATAATATTTGCCACTGGAAACACCACTTTCTATCTGACTTGCATGTGTTAAGAATGTCACCAGCGTTCATCCTAAACCAAGATCAATTAACTCTTAATGAAATTCATAATTTGATTACTTATTACTTATAGCTCGCTTCTTCATGGATGAAATTGATTCACGAATTATCTATCATATATATAATATTAAGTCCTCTATTTAATAGAATCTATATAGATTCTAATAAGTCATGTATATAATATTATTATAATATATTATATTAATAATATTTATATTATAATATTATATAATATATAATATAATATTTATATTATATAATATTATAATATATAATACTATAATATAAATATTATAATATATATTATATTATATAAACTCATAAAAACTCATCCCCAGCCCACGTAACATATTAATTTGTGCCTTTGCAAATTTAAAACAAAGGTAAAAAATACCTTTGGGGTTGGCATCCATAGGGTTTCTAACCCTAAAACAAAACAAAGGAAAAAAAAAAAAAAAACTATCATTTTCTCCATCGAATTTTCATGAAGAGTTGTTTCCGCCATGGGTTTTCAAGGGTAGAGTTCTACAGATAGTTCTATGGCCAATTCTGAGTGATCTTTTGGAGATTCCTCACTGTAGAAAGAGGTAAATTTTGCTCCTTAACATTAAATTTGGTTTTTATTATTATTTTGAAAACCATCGAGCCCCTCAAGGCCGTAGCCACACATATTTTTATGATGCATTTTGGTGTCTTGTTACCTGAGGGATATTTTCTTTCTTTTGGTTGCCATTGAGGTAATCCCTAAAGCTTGAGAGTGGTATTTCATGGTGAAATAGTTGCATATTTAATGGAAACAAGCAATATCGAGCTCAGGTAAGCTCACTGCCAGCATATACCTTGATTCTCTCCTTTTTTTTCTGTTGTGCCTTTTGCACACACACCCCATTCGGAACGGGGACCCTCTTTTCCCTCTTTTGCTTCCTAGGACCCTTTTGCTTTTCCTCATTTTGTGTGCCCAATTTTGTGTCCTAAAAGGTCAACACGTTCTCCAAAGTCATATTTTAAGCTTGACCAAAATCGCCCCTTTAAAAGGATGCTAAATCTGGGGTCATTTTGGGTTTTCCTTATCGGAATGCCCTTTCCGGTGTCCGACGTCTTTTGAGTTTCCCCTTTCAAGTTTCCGCTTTCAGATTTCCGTTTTGATTTTGCTATTTCCAGCGCCTAGCATCTGGCGTCTTTCTGGACCTCAGACCCCGAAAGTTGGGTTTCCCCCTCCCAATTTCCTCTCAAGCCACCATGGGACGGGATGGGACGTCTTTTCGGCCACCAGACTCCAATCTTCCCACCACCGACTATGAATTGGACTCACCAACTTCACCTGCCGCCATATGAAGGAATTGAATGCTGCATTAATGGCAGGTATGGCTATAAATTCAAATTTTCTTCTTGTCATTTTCATCTGACCAAGTGATAGAATCTCCAGGAGCTCCCACCCATTCAACATTTCTAGCCCCTGAATCTAAGCTCCATTTTCCATCATTTTCTGCGCAGCCATCAGAAACCATCTTCGGGATCTTAAGGTATGTCCGCCATCCATTCCCTTGTACTTCATTTTGTTAATTTCCAAGCCTTAAAAGATGTAAAATGAAAAACCATGTTAAAATCCGGTAGGTGAGGGCTTTCCCATTAAAACCCACATTTTAAAAATGTAAGAATCAATCATTTAAATGGCCTAATTTCAAACTGAGACTTTACCTCTCCACGGCCGTTCTTCAGAACAGTCGCCGACGTCCTTCAGGCCTGGAATTTCTCACTGCCATCTACAAACTCAAACTTCAAAGTTCTCCACATCTGAACCCACCTCGAACTCCAACCTCCAGAATTCCCCTCCCGAGATTGCGTTGTGTCATCGCTGTTTACACAGCCTTGCCCGAGCACCTTCCCGACCTTCATATCCTAGACACTCAAAGTCCGTCTGAAAACTTGGAAAATTGAAAAAAAACCTGCTAAAGATCAATGCAGCCCAAGATTTTGGTCCTCAAAATTCCATTCCTGAAATTTCGTGCTGACTTCACCATCTTAACAGCCTTCCTCGAGTAGCTTTCTGAACCTTAGTTCCCGACTACACAAAATTTGCTCCAACTTCTAGGAGAAACCTTCGTCTGAACTCCCCCCAGACCTCGGCCTCCAGAATTCTGCCCTTGGAATTCTGCCTCGCGTTTGCCATTCCAAACGGCCATCCTAGGACGTCTTCTTGACTCTCGGACCCCGGTCCCCTGCCCATGCTTTTAAGGTCAAATCCTCTTACGGATTCTGACCACCAGAATTCCCCTCTCGACCCCGGTCCCCTGCCCATGCTTTTAAGGTCAAATCCTCTTACGGATTCTGACCACCAGAATTCCCCTCTCGAGATTTTGTTCCACTGGCTTCGTTTTAATAGCGGATTTGGGAAAGCTTCCTGACCTCCAGGTCCCAATGTTCTGTTCGCCGCCTGGTTGTCCCGAGTCCTCTAACCATCTCCAGAGACTGTCCTCTAGATTTCCTTCCCCGGATCTCCACATCCATTTTGCCATTTCTAGTGGCTGATCCGCAGCCACTTCCTGGCGATGGCAATCCAAGACTAGGATTTCCGTCTCCCCTGCGCCATTTCCAACGATCGTCCTGCATCTGATCCCTGAGCTCCCAATTGAAGGATCAAATGACCTCCAAATCCAAAATGAATTTCGACCCACTTGCCCAAATCAGGTCTTCCTTCATGCCAACCTTCTAATACTCAAATCCCACACCAAGAAATTCCTTTGAAAATTCCATCTTCAATTTTCCCTTTCAAATGACATTTTGTCAAGGGAATTCTGGCCCTAGAAACCTAGTTTCTCTGCATTGCTTTCTAATGATGAATTATCAAGTGTTATATACTTATTGAATATGAATAATGATTGCAAGGCTAATCTTGATGTGCAGGGACTTGCCCAGGGCCATTTTATCATGTTTTGTTGCTACTAATTCTCATCTTTTCTGTAGGATTTATTGAATCCAGTGCAGAAACTTCCAGTGCCTCCAAGGAGAAAGGGAAAGGAACAACCAAGACACCTCGAGGCAAGGAGGACAAGGACCTAATGAGGTACAAATTCCAAGGAGTCCCCATACAATCTAGAGTCACCTCTCTCTAGAAAGATATCACAAATACCAACATTGGCCAGGTCGATGTTGATGAATTCATACAAAGGGTCAGAATGAAACCCAAGATGGAAAATGCAAAATTGATAAAGAAAAGCAGAATTGCTAAAGTTGTAGGCTTCCCGCTGCCCTTCATGGCCCTAAAACTAGTAATGGCATGCGTAGAAGCATATCGGGAGGAGACCTGAACTATAGTAGACCAGGATGGAAATATCTTGGCAGACATGTCCCCGTTAGGTATAGCAACAAAATTCCACATTCTCGCCTATGAGGACATGGAGACCCCCACCATGGGGGAGTTTAGGGAACTATGGGAGCAAGATCCCTCAGGGTGCAAAAAGCTCATCAATCAGTATTGGATAAAGGACAAGCGGTGTAGTGCTTACAAGCTTCCTCAAGAGCTTTTTCACAGTGATTTTTTCAAGGATTACCATGACCTCATAACTTTTATGAGCCGAGTGATGGGCCTTCCTGCAATGGCCTTCTTCCAGGAATGGATGTTTTATTTCATAGAGCAGATTCTCTGTGGCAATGGGATTTCCTTCTATTGGGGAGAGATAATCAGTGATTGCTTCCATGAGCAGTTTACAACCGTGAAGAATACCTCCAAGTTCTTCATGACCTCCTACTTGGTATATTCCCTCGCTGATCGATGACATTATCAGGGATTGGCAGTGGTACCCAGGGACTCTAGAGAGGAGTGTACATAGTACCTCAAGGTCATGATGGGGTATGAAGTGCCCACTATCAAGATTAATCCGAAAAATATAAAGCCCCACTTCCTAAAGATCATGGAAGATGGGATGTCAGCTAAAGTCACCACTGACTTCATGAGTTTTGCAGCCTGAGCCTTCGCGCAGTCAGAAGCTTTCAGGGAGGATGCTGCTAAGTACGACAAAGTCTGGAAAAAGCTTGTTAGCAACTCTCAGGAATGGAGTTATCAGATTTTGTGGTCAGACATCATGGAGTTGGACAAGTACCAGTCTCTAATCCTAAGCTTTATAGAGTATGCATCATTGAAGAAGAGAGAAGGCAATCCTATTATCAACGAAGAGTTCCTCAAAGAATAGCTATAGCAGAGGGCAAACAGCTACAGGACGAAATTGCTATAGTGCTATCACTAAATGACGAAATAGGAATAGGACAAAGAATGTTTTAAAAATGTAATATATTTGGGGGTAGGTGAAACCTTAATGTAAAGTGAATCTTGGCCACACAATAAAATTGAATCTTGGCCACTCATTTTTATTTTTGAAACTATAAATAGGGCTCTCCTCCTCTCATTTTAAGGGAGTTGAGTTGTTGTAAAGACATGCTGCTGAGATTATAATAGAAAATACAGTCATTTTCTCGTGTATTTTTGGGGTTTCTCTACATGTTTCATGATTCTTCTCCCTTTAGTTAATATTTTTGCTTTAAGTTACTCTATTGCTTTAGTTTCATTAGTTAGTTGTAGTGGATTTAGTATGTTGTCTTTGGTTGTGAAGATTATTATTGTGTGTATCCTTTCCTTGTCCATACTTTTGGTCATTTTCTGCTGGTAGATGACTGTGTAAAGTTAGCTTGGACTTTGATTCCATTGTTGCTCATTAAACTTTATCTTTATTCACATTTTCATGGTGAATGAATGATGAATATCTGCAGTCCCTAGAAGATAGCATAGATTTCATGATATTGTGAGAATTTAGATTTAGTGAAATTCTATTGAAGGAAATTGTCCACAATAGGAACCTCCATTATCATTGTTCATTGGTAGTTGTAGGTCTAGGAAACATCCTCTTCCCTCACCCTTTTCCCCCTTTTTTTTAGAAAAAACTTGTGCCAAGGTTCATTGCACATTGTAAAGTCAAATCTAACAAAGCAATGGAGTTCAGAACTGCTGCCTGAACCTACAACAAAGTACCGTAATTCCATATCCAAGGAACTCCATTGATCGACCTAATTCTCCTCCAGCTTTGACCATGTAATACTACCTTGTGATTCCAGCAAAATCACATCAAACAACTGATTTATCCCAAGCATCATCATGGCTTGACATCTGAGAGACCTTGGGATAGTGTTCTACAATCTAATTATGGAAGATTATCTTTCAAGAGAGGTAATGCACCTGTGTATTTCCTGTGTTGTGAAGTGCATAAAAATACCATCAACAATTTCTACAAATTTTGATGCTCAAACTCGAGCTCTCTCTCCATACTAAAAGAATGATGCAAAATTTTTAGTCTCTTTACAGGCTCCCATAAACAAATTTTGTAAGCTCGACCTATAATTTGAATGTCTCACTTACTTCTCGCTTTCTTTCTCTTTTTTAAGGGAATCTACATTCATCTTCTTTATATCCTCTGCTTATATAGCTTGAATGTTTTCTCATCTATCCTTTACTTCTATACCTTGAATTTTTTCTCCTTATGTCATCTCCTACTCCTTTTTCCTCCTTGCACTCCTCCTTCATCACGTACAAGCCTAAGATATCTCTAGGGAAATCAGCTAAAACCTTTTAGGGGTTCGTCAAATTAGAATATATGAGACTCTTTGTGTGCCTTGCAATGGAAAAAAACACTAGGAGAAGAGATTTGGATGATTGGAGACCATGACACAAATGCCATACTGTGTAATTTTTTCCCATACAGAAGACCTAAATCAAATTTTTAGAAAGAATTATTCTTTGCAATTACAGAAACCTGATACTTTAAGGAAACAATCATGTCTAGTATTTCTTCTAAATGGATGTTGAATCATTGAAAATTGATGTAAAAGCATAGATGCAAGTAGATCTACTTTTTTGTGGGAAGATGATCTCTCAAATGTAACACCCTTGATTTTTTTTGAACTAATAGACTCGTGGTTTGAAAAAATAATATAATAATATCATAAGCAAATTGGTACCAAATTGGACCGCTGGGTCCTAACCAAGTAACCAACCATGAGAAAGGATTTATCCATTTGAAAAGCCAAGTTGTTTGTCACTTATTCAACACAACCATTTAAAATTTTAGTCATCTATGTCATGACAATCCCTCAGCTTGTGACATTTGGTCTTTAAAGTACAAGAACTAGTATAATGGCACAAAACTGTGAAGAAATATATCGTACAATATATAAGCTTTGTGAAGAAGAATCTATTAAGTTTAACATATGAAGATGGTCCAATCTCTACTATTCACTCTATGTGAAAATAGCTTTGGTGATCATTGCATTTATAGTGTCAGCAGTAGTTGGTATACCTTCAATACTAAATAATTTTGTAAGGAAAATTATCCCAAAAATAACCTGAAGAGAAAGGAAATCAAAATAAAAAATAAATTTAAACACCAAATGAACATAAAATTCATTTCACAGTTCAAAATATCTCTATGTGAAGAAACTGTAGTGACCTAAAATCTTCCTGCAAACATCAACAAACCATTAGTTGTACCTGCAAGTTAATATAAACCAAGCAATAGATGCAAAGGAATTAAATATATAAATGGGAGAACTATTAAGAAAGATCTCACCCATCTATTGTTCCATGGCTGATTTCCATTGCACCTTCTCCAACTTTGGATGATGGATGCCCTTAGCCTTAGTGTGAGCAACTCTCTAAGTCTAGCCTCAACAAAGCTTTTGAAGGATTTTAAAAACTAAACTAATGTGCAAACTAGAAGCTTAATTTTAATTATGCAACTAGTAAAATAAGTAAAAGCCTATAATGCCAAGAATGCCTATAATAAAAGTGTAAACAAATGATCATGGATCCGAAAATGAGATCAATATTGTCATTTTATAGAAAATGCAATCTTGAATGGACGGACAAGATGAGAGATTGAGGAATACCCTAGAATCAAAGGTCAAGATTCAATAAGGCAACCTCAATTAGGGTTAGGGAAAAATACCCATAGGTGTAAATAAGATTTAATTAAATGAATTAAATCTATACTGAATGTGATAGTTGAGATGAAATTAGTAAAAATCAGAAGACAAGAGGATAAGATTTTAGAAAATCAGTAATTTTAGAAATTACTTGATTTGTACAGGAATAATTCCCTTTTGAATTAAATTAATTCAAAATATGGATTTTGTGAGATAAGAAGTAATTGATTTTTGAAATTAATTACTAAATGAAGAATCAATTAAGTATGTGAGATATTTTAAAATGATTTTCTTTATTTAAAAATATAGAAGTGTCACATACAATGAATAAATAATTACAAATAATTATTTAATTTAGAAGAAGTGGTTTATTAATTAAATAAATTAGCAAATCTATTTAATTAAGAGGATTTAGGAATTAGTGACACATTAAATAAATATATTTTAAATATATTCATTTAATAATCAGGAGGACATTAATGATAAGGATTAATAAAATAAATTGATAATTTTATTTAATTATTAGAAGACTTTGACAATTAGTGACATATTAAATTAAATAAATAAGATTTATTTATTTAATAATCATGAAGAATGAAAGATTATGAATTAATTAAATAATCATGAATTATTTAATTAATAGTTGAATGTGGGTTAGGGACATAATTCAAATGTTATAATTATGCTCGGACGAAAGGTGGTAAAATATTGCTTGCAAGCCTAAGCCATTTTTAGGTGTCTACATTTGCCCCTCTTTGTCATAATGCAGCTTGTCGCGTTATGGCAAAGAAAACAAGTCTAGAATATGCCCCAGTGCAAAATAAGTTGTGGAAGAATGATGAGGAGGTAGCGGTATGCCCCCTCGAGGGGATAGTTGGGTTCCAAGAACACGGGTGTGCTCTTGAAATTTATGAGAAGACTAGAATATGACAAGACAAAAGAAATGGTAGAGAGAAAAAGATCAATGTTTAGGATGGAGTGAAATGCAAGTTAGTTCGGAAAATGAAATGCATGTTAGTGCGGCAATTAAAAATCCTTCAAAGCTTTTCTATAGTGCTATTCTATTTGTTGCTCTTTAATCATCATTGGGAGGAAATGACACAAATGGACAAAAAACACCATGGTATGACATAGACCAAGGTGTGCAAGGTCATCCAATTACAAGATAGACAATTGCAGACAAGGAATGTCCTAACTCATACTAGAGGCCTATTTTCCCTAGTCATTTTGTCAAGACAATCCACAGACAGCAGCTGAAGAAAAATAACATAGGTCATGAGACATCATCGCACCTCTAAATCATTCATGGGACATCCTTGAGGTAGATAGTAACATGACCAAAAGATAAGTCAATAAAAGGATAAGACAAAATAGCCAAAATTTAATAGTCATTTACTTTGTATTGCCAATGTTTGTTTGCCAAAGATTAATTGTTTGAAAGCTTGATTGGTTGATAGGTTCTGACGGTTTGACAGTGCCTAAGGTCAGGAAGGACACATCCTGAAAAGGAAAATGACACTTTGACGAGATCCAAATCCAAGAAGCACACATCTTGAAGAGGACCAAAAAGTGACAAGAGACTAGCATTTTGACCAATGTTTTGGCAAGTTGATTGATTTTGACTAGATAATTGATTGGACTATGTTGTCTGATTTTGACCAATTTCAACATTGATGTTTTGAATGATTGTCTTGTGTTAAGATTTTGACTTTGTCTGACTTATTTGACTGACATGACCATGTTGACTTACGATTCTATTTTGAAAAACCTAAAGGGACTGACCTAATGTCTCGAGGATTCAAAGATGAATCTTGCCTACGTAGCAAATGCGCAGAGACAATGTATTTCAGACAAATGACAAAGATTGATTGACACAACTGACCAAATTGATAGGGCTGATATTGACTTTGACTCTATTTTTTGGGATTTTGACACTTTTTTGAATGTTTTTGTGTTTTCTCAGGACAATTTTAAAAGTTTTAGGTCTTTTTTAGGACTTTTTATGATTTTTATGACTTTTTGATGTTTTATGGAAATTGTGAAAATGCATTTGGATGATGCCGATGCACATGAATCCAAGGACAACCATGATTTTGCTGCTAGCCAAGCTGAATACCAACAGATAGGTGATGATGACAAAGACAACGTTGTTTGACGTGGGAAGGACACATCCCAAAAACAACATGAAAATGACAATGCTGTTTGATGTGGGAAGGACACATCCCGAAACAACGTGAAGATGACAATGTTATGACAAGAGTATAAAATTTTGCAGCAGGTCTAGGGACAAAGCCATGGAATGTTTTGGATAATGTGCTAGGGTGCCATATTTGAAATGACTTGGTGAGGACTAAATGGGATGACAGGGTACCTGTAAACCATTGACAAGGGAAACCAAGATGGGTGATAGGTATAAGGCAAGAGAGATTGATGACTTGGACTAGGAGAATTATCATATGGTCTCCCAGGATGATGTTGTATAGCAAAAAGGAGGCTATGATGGTAATGACATGATATTTTGTGACTCATGTATGCCCAAAGGATGGACATGTCAAAATTTTTCCAAAGCATGATTTTTGTTTGTGCCTTAGTCTTTGTCAAGATCAACATAGGTGGAAAAATGGATGGACATGATAGGGCTAAGATGGATGGATGAAAATGTCATGCAAAGGGAGTGGGAGATGAGACAACTTGCCCCCAAGTGTAAGGGTCCACATAGATGATTCATTCTACACATGATGCCTATTTTCCAGGTTTTCATCATGGTACTAATCCAAAGTGCCTATTTGCCAGGTTTACACTATTGGACAATAATTTTCTCTTTACTATTTTTTATTTTTAGGTGTCACCAAGATGCCTGTTTGCCAAGTTTTCATCAAGGGACGATTTTTTGATTTGTCAATTTTTTTGTATTTTTTCCTTTTTGCTAGAATATCCTTGATGCTTTATATGACCACTGACTATGTTGAATCCTTTGACGATGATGATGTAGAGACTGGTGCCATGACATGCCAATTGTGACCTTTCTGAATTAATTGCCTTGTTAGGATGATAGCGCTTGCATACACCTGATTGATGTCATTGTAATCCTTGTTGATACTAGAGTTGGCCTTATCAGAATACGCACATCATGATAGAGTGCCATGAGAGTCCTGATGATAAAGAGTTGTTGCCAAGATGCGATGGATTTTTGATGTGGGATGTTTGGACTTTAAGGAGGATATAGGATTATGACGGATGATGGTGGACGTGGATGGGTTGGTTGGATGTTTGGATGTAGCCATTCTCCAAACTTGGTGTAATGGATGATGGAGGTTGGATTTTTGATAGTGTTTGGAACCAACACTTTTCTATGTCTTGCTTGATGGCCATTTTGATGGAGGTGGACATGTATTGTATGTGGGAGTCCTCTTATGCTGCGGCTCCACATTTTGATTGACTTTTGAATTTGGCATAGTTGCTTTTCCTGATTCTTGAATTGATCCCTTTTGTTTTGGGATCCATTTTAACTTCCTTTGTCCACTTGTATTTTTTTTTTGATTTTATGGCCTTTGACATTTGATTTGGGATTTTGTATTTGTAAGACTTTGGTTGGTTCTAAATGGAAGGTTTATTCATGATGGAATGATGTTTTGGGGTGTGGAGGGGAGGGGTATTAGCAACAATCTTATGAAAAGGACTACTCATGATACCCATTTTGACATTTGTATTAGATAAATCTGCCCCTAGTATCGAAGAGGGACCACTAACATCGTTTGATTTTCCGACTGATGGATAGCCAAGACCTTGATGTCTGTAATGTACTTGAACTTGTATAGGTTCCAAAATTCCTTGTTCATGTAGGCCTAGTCCTTTGCCTTGATAATGCATGTTTTGACAGATTTTGTTGGCGATGGGATACTTGTCATTTTGGAAGCAAGATGCTAGCCCATCCTTATTGGGGAGATTAATTCTTGAAATCTTCTCCTCTGTAAGAAAGCCTGCTTTGAAAAACTTAGATGATCCTAATTGATAGGATGTTGTAGCTTTACTGACATGTTGGGAAGGTTTTTGATTAATATCTTCAATTTGATTAGGTAACCTGTCAGATTTCGATGTATGTCAAAACCATGTTCATGGTCATTGTCATAGAGCCCATTGAATTCAGCTATAGCTTGATCATTTGAAAATATGTCCATGCTAGAGAAGTCTTGTTCTAGTAGTAGATCATCTATGTGTCTTATGGAGGCAAGTGTCTCACTTTTGGAAGTGTCAATATCCAAAGCTTGGATAGGGTCATCCTCAAGTGTTTCATCATGAATGGCATAGGGGTCAAGGAGTGGATCATTTTGGAATTCTTGATCAAAGATAGTGTCTTGATCAAAGATGGGCATAGTTGGAATGACATGACTGAAAATAGGGTCTTGACTGAGGATAGGTTCCTCTTGAATGTAATGGT
Source organism: Sequoiadendron giganteum (assembly GCA_007115665.2). Lineage (NCBI taxonomy): Eukaryota > Viridiplantae > Streptophyta > Pinopsida > Cupressales > Cupressaceae > Sequoiadendron > Sequoiadendron giganteum. The sequence goes on from CM021105.1 coordinate 221,462,901, forward strand.
TTTGAATGGATTCTTGACCAAAGATAGGTGTATTTGGTATGCCATTATTGTCTATGAGGACTTCTTGAATGGACGTAAAGATGGAGTCATGGAATGGACTACTTTGATCTTGACATGATGATGATGTTATAATGTTGTGCTTTGGACTTGCCTCTTGACATGTATCCTCAAGTGTATGCAAGGAGATGGGACTTTGGAGACCATGACTATATATGTTTTCATGACAAGATGGATTGTCTTGGAATGGATTGGTGCATGACGGATTAGGATAGGACATGGAGTTTTGGACTTGGTTGAGGGATGATGGGCTAGAATAGGACATGACTGCCTGACAAGGATATGATGTGGATGGAGGACTATGATATGACGTGGTTGGAGGACTAGTATATGATGAAGGACTAGGATATGACATGAATGGAAGACTAGGATATGACATGGGTGGAGGACTAGAATATGACTTGAAGGCTTGGACTGGATTGATGGATGGATGATTTCCCTTGTCAAAGTTAGGGTGGGTATGACTATTGGAAGTTTGTTGTGACTCAGTGCCATGGGTGGTGCTAGGGGATCCTTGATAGTAGATGGATAGAGGACTAGGGCTATTGGACTTTTGGTAAGAGGGATGGATGGATGGAGGATTAGAGGGTGAGGTGCGTTTGGACTTACATTGTAGGTATAGCATTTTGAAATCCCTAGCAAGTTGTGTTTGACCCTTACTATTGAATTGGCCTTCAATTTGACTAGCAAGCATGTCATCGTGACTTGAAGACATGATGGTGGATGAAATGAGACTAATACTATGCAAAGGGACAATGCAAATTGCTAAAAGGGGATGCCTTATGTCGAATGATTTTGTGGAAAGGTTTTCTAACCACTCCAAGTTTGGCCAATGTCTCGGTTTGGATTGTCAAAGGACTGATTTGTAAGACAAGATGATAAAATGACAAGGTGAGACTTCCACACTAGACTTATGAGTTGGAAGTAGCTCACCAAAGGACAATGAATAGGGAACAATTTTCTTTGAGTTGGTCCAATGACAATGTATTTTTGAGACAAATGGTTTGACAAAGGATGGAAAGTTTTCCTATCCCAAAGGTGTGCAATTTGAGGACTTAAGACTTTTCCTATGTTGATGACGATGATAGATTGCAAGCTAGATGAAGACTAAAATGCAAAGATGGATGACATGGACAAGTGCCTTGCTGGTTTCTAATAGAGACTAGTAGAAAAGGATGTCAGTAAAATTTGATTGCAAAATTTTGGCCTCTGGTTTTTTATAGGAATTTTTTTTCCAAGTGACAGGAAAATATGTCATTTAAGGTCTCATATGCGCTGCAGTCTCAGATGCGTCACTCCAAGAAGTGAATGCGTTGTAGGATTTTGAGTTGTTTGAAAATTGGAAAAATACATTGTTTTAGACTACAAATGCGGTGCGGAAAATCAAATGCGGTTTAGGATGGAAAATGCGGCTCAGTCTTAGGTAATTGCGATTCAAAATTGGAAATGCACCGTTTTAGCTAGCAAATGTGACTTAGAATGTTTGGATACTGGCAAATGTGACTCAGTGATAGACAATTGCGGTGCAATAAGGTAAATGTGTTGTTTCACCAGGTAAATTGTTGACTGGCAGCTGGTTGCAGTGTTAGGACTTGCAAATGCCACTTAATGGAGAAAATGTGATTTGATAATGCCAAATGCGACTCGCCAATAGACAATTGCGGTTTGATTTCTCAATTACAGCTCTGTAAGTGTTGATTACATTTTGACAGAGCGAATGTGGCTCCTGATGGCTCAAATGTGGCTCATCAGAGAGAATACGGTTTTCCAGATGTCAAATGCGGTGCAGCAGAGTGCCTCCATTGTAATATGCAGTTTTAGGGAAAAAACCCAAATATAGTTTGTAGTTTTCAACCAGTTTTTATGATTCCAATTTGTGATTTTGTAATTTGTTTGAAGATTTTTAAGAATTCTTGGAAAACACAGAAATAAAAAATATGAAATTCTTGTTCAAACAGACTCACTCTTAAAAGTCAAGTGGGTCATCCTCGCAATCACAACCCACATCTTAAAATCATGTCAACTCACATAGCCTTGTCACCCCCTAGAGGGCACCTATGTTTTTGTCTTTTCCAGGTGCGTACTCAAGGTGACAGAAGTGGATACCGAATCCCCTTAGCAAACAGTCCATGGTGATTATATGGTGAGTGTCTTGGGGGGAGATTCTTCCCTCCCCTTGCACCATGATTGAAAGGATGTTTGGTTACTGACACGGCTGGCTACTACACTAGGTTCTTAGTAAGTCTTTTCATTCAATGTGGCAATGGATATACTCCCTTGAGAGACCTCCCAACCTTTAGAACAAATGTTTTTGGGATGGTTATCCTATCAACTACTGTCAAGTTGGATTTTCATCAACAACTTGCTTTTGATTATAGTGGGTTGGAAACCTTGGCTTTAGGTGTTCCCACTTAGGTCATTCCTCTTGGGTGAGTACTTTTTCCCACAAGAGCAGGCCTTCTAAGGGTTGTAATAAAGCATTAAATGCATAAGTATGAAAAAGGGATAGGTCTGTCTTTTTTATCACCCAGTAAAGGGGAGAGCATATGCCTACTATCCAAAACACACAAAGCAAGTGTTCAATTTTAAACCCAAAATAAAAATATTTTCTAATCTAAGTGAAGATATTGCTTCACACAAACATGGTGTTCATTTTTAACCAAATTAAAAATGTGGTGGCTACCCTAGATTGATAAATTCCACTTAAATTACCTATCCTAGAATTGGTAAATTGAACTTTATGTGACTATCCTAGGGCTGGTTCTTTTTAAACACCAAAAATGAAAGAAAACATGAAATTTTGGCCGTGCATGCGTCGAATCCAGATTACAATAATGATCAAAAAGAACAACAAAGATTACCAGTTACATGCGGCTTGGTTTCTGTCAAATGCGTCGCGGCCTGGAAAATGCGTCTTGGGAAGACTTGTATGCAGTGCGATAGAGTGTATGTGTCACTCGCGATCGCAAATGTGATGCGATAGGGCAAATGCATCGTTTGGGTCTTCAAATACGTCATTCCGTACTGGACCTGCAAAAAAAAAGTTTGAAGCCAAAACCTACAAAAAAAATTCATGTTGGAAAGTCGGGTTCACCAATGTAATGACCTAAAATCTTCCTACAAACATCAACAAACCATTAGTTATACCTGCAAGTTAATAGAAACCAAGCAATAGAATGGAAAGGAATTAAATATATAAATGGGAGAACTATTAAGAAAGATCTCACCCATCTATTGTTCCATGGCTGATTTCCATTGCACCTTCTCCAACTTTGGATGATGGATGCCCTCAGCCTTAGTGTGAGCAACTCTCTATGTCTAGCCTCAACAAAGCTTTTGAAGGATTTTAAAAACTAAACTAATGTGCAAACTAGAAGCTTAATTTTAATTATGCAACTAATAAAATAAGTAAAAGCCTATAATGCCAAGAATGCCTATAATAAAAGTATAAACAAATGATCATGGATCCGAAAATGAGATCAATATTGTCATTTTATAGAAAATGCAATCTTGAATGGATGGACAAGATGAGAGATTGAGGAATACCCTAGAATCAAAGGTCAAGATTCAATAAGGCAACCTCAATTAGGGTTAGGGAAAAATACTCATAGGTGTAAATAAGATTTAATTAAAAGAATTAAACCTAGACTGACAGTTGAGATGAAATTAGTAAAAATTAGAAGACAAGAGGATAAGATTTTAGAAAATCAGTAATTTCAGAAATTACTTGATTTGTAGAGGAATAATTCCCTTTTGAATTAAATTAATTCAAAAAATGGATTTTGTGAGATAAGAAGTAATTGATTTTTTACTAAATGAAGAATCAGTTAAGTATGTGAGATATTTTTAAATGATTTTCTTTATTGAAAAATATAGAAGTGTCACATACAATGATTAAATAATTACAAATAATTATTTAATTTAGAAGAAGTGGTGTATTAATTAAATAAATTAGCAAATCTATTTAATTAAGAGGATTTAGGAATTAGTGACACATTAAATAAATATATTTTAAATATATTCATTTAATAATCAAGAGGACATTAATGATAAGGATTAATTAAATAAATTGATGATTTTATTTAATTATTAGAAGACTTTGACAATTAGTGACATTAAATTAAATAAATAAGATTTATTTATTTAATAATCATGAAGAACGAAAGATTATGAATTAATTAAATAATCATGAGTTATTTAATTTATAGTTGAATGTGGGTTAGGGACATAATTCAAATGTTATAATTATGCTAGGATGAAAGGTGGTAAAATATTGCTTGTAGGCCTAAGTCATTTTTAGGTGTCTACAAAAACAAATAAGGATCTAACACTAGGTATTACAATAATATCTTATATGAAAACAACCACAGATAAAACCATAGAAGAAATTCCTTTATTTAATAGATAACAACAAAATTGTTTTAGAATGAAATAAAACACGACAATAAGTGATCTGACCATGTACAAATTCTCATTTTTTTACTGAAATGATGGCAAGTGACTTACCTCAATATTCTACACAAATTGTATTGTGTTGTCAATGATGCTAATGAGAATAAATGGTGCAGAGTTTGCATTAATCTTTTTATGAAACCCTACCAAAGAAGAATTTTAAAAAAATGAAACAGACCAAAATCAGTCTCCCTACAGCTGTTGCTTCAATCTACTCACAATAAACGAGAAGTAAATCTAAAAATATTGGGGTTTTAGAGCTACTAGATTCTTGTGTTTGAGACAAGATTAATGCAACCTTTTAAACAAAAATATTTGTTGGAGTTAAAAACAAATTTCAGCCATGAGGCAAGGAATGTTTCAACTATTTGGAAGTTGTTTATTCCTTCATGAGACAACAATCCATGTGAAAGTTGCTACAAAATATAGCCTATCGGTTAATCAAAATATTTCCTCAAGATGGGCACAAATTAAATTACAAAGGTGCTTACTAAAGTGGCTCAAAATTCAAAACATGTAACATGCAGATTTGTTTCAAAGAACTTGAGTTTATGTACAATGTCTTCTACAATATGTTTGACAGGAAATTTAAATTCTTAATTATGGTAAAATTTGCATATCCATATCAATTCTCATTTAATTATGGGCTTATTTTGATAGAATGTATTGAAACAAAACAATTAAATTTTGATGAGTGGCACACTCTTGTATTACATTTGGTTTTTGACCCAATATCTACATCATCTCTCCTGATTTAATTCAGGTTATTACATGCTTATAATATACATTTATTTAATTAACCTAGATTTATGTAAAAGAGAATTTGGTTTTCTTTTTCTCTACCTATTGATTTCTAGGGTTGTGGTTGATAGGAAAATTAATTCTTAAGGAACTATAAAGATTTAGATCATGTGAAGTGCATTGAGGATACTGTCTCTTGGATGTTCAACTACCATCTGGGGCTTAGTCAAGGGTTTTAAGTTATGAGTTATTTTGAAATGGGTTTGTAAGACAACTTGCCCCAACAATTCTTGATTGCCATGGGATTTGGAGAACCAGTTTAATGCTACTGGTACATCAATTGATTTCACCTACTGTGTATATCTGGAAAATGTTAAAAAGTCTCATACTACCCTCATACTAATCCCATCTCTCTTCTAAGCCCATATGGTTTTAAACGAGCTTGTAATACATCTTGTCCAAACACTACCTGATTACTATAGGATTTGGAGAATCAATTTAGTGTTGCTGGTACATCAATTGATTTCACCTATGGTGTATATCTAGTAAATGTAAGTGGGTGATTAGCTATTAAGTAGCAAGTTAAAAATATTATGCATCAGAAAGAGAAGATGCAAATATGTGACAAAGAAATGAAAGGAATATTCGACTGACTTAATCAATTGTCTAGTTGACCAACTTATGATGCATGTTATGAAACACCATAAGGAATAGAGATAATGGAGCCAAAATGTAGTGCCCAAGTTAGTGAGTGGATTATGGTGAACTTATGACATGTGGAAGGAATATGCTATTTTTAGCTTGTGGACTTGGGATCTGCATACCACATTTAAGTGGCTTTAATAGATGGTTTCCTAATTACCATTTGATGGTTTCATGTATTTCTTTCCTATTTATTGGGTGATTGAGATGGAGGTTTGGATAGTAATTTTTGTAGGCATTGTTATGTTGTTAGAATTATTCTAGATCTTTTGTTGGTGATACCCCTATAAAGGCTTAGACTCTGCAAGTGTATTGTAATCACTAATTACTAAATGATACATAGAGTTGCTTTGGACTGTAGGATTTTTCTTATGAAAGGGTTTTCTCCACACAAATAATTGTGTTATGGTATATTAGTATTACTATATTGCTTTTCTATTTATTTCCTTGTAACTGTATACTTATTTTATTTTATTTTAATATTTCCTATTTAACTTTATTGATTAAATAATAATACAATATTCACAAAAAAGGGGAGGGTGTTAGAGAGGCACACCCACAAAGTCAAACTTTACCATGTCCTAAACAAAGATGAAAGAACATTAAAAGGGCCAAGTCAAACAAAGACTAAGCAACTAAAGTAAAACCAAATGGAGGAGGATCTTTATCATCTAGATTACCCCTCTACTTCATAAGTAAATAAAATAACTTAAAATTGGTATCTATCAAAATTTTTTAAATAGATGTATTTAAGATATATATACTAGTATATATACATATAAACACATACATAACCATATGATACATATGTAAAAATGTAGGTAGATATACATATGTATTTATGTGTACAAATATATTTAAGAATTGCTTAAAGTTGCTCAATTTCTTGTCAAACATACTGTATGGGATGATGTCCATGCACTCCAAGCTCGCTGAAATGTATCTACACCTTACACATTTGGAAATATGAGCCACTTTAGTGAATTCCATAGAAAACTTTAAGGAACTTCAAATTTCATCCAAAGAAAATTAATTACAATTTGAAATAATTCAAGAGAGAATTTGTGTATAAATTCTTCTTTATTGATTTTGTACATAAGCATTTGTGAAGGTTGTGGTGATTGGAAGTGGCACTTGCAACTACAATTTTTGGTGAGAATTGACTTTCAATTATGCTTTGATGTATGTTCACAACCTCTTCCTAAGCTTCAATTTGAGCACAAGCAAGGAGGATTCCAGTGAAGGTTGAGGAGCCCATATTTACACTAGTTGCATTCACTTAAAGTTTCCAAGGCCTTTCCAAAAAATCCATTTTGAACATATCCTGCAATGATGGCATTCAATGAGACCACATTTCTTTGAGTCATTTTTCCAAATAATTCATGTGCCTTGTCTATGCTTGCACACTTTGCATGCATGCCTACCAAGGCACTTGGGATGTCCATGCCCTGTTCCAAACCTCCCATTTTGCATCAGGCGGGGAGGATGCTAAGAAAGGTTGTTGAATTTGGCTTTACACCTGCTAATTGAATTTTCTTGAAAGATTCTAAAGCCTTATCAATGAATGTAGTTCATGCATATTGTGCAATTGATACATTCCATGAGATGACATCTCTTTTGAAACATTCTTTCAAATAGTTCACATTCCTTTTCTATGCTTCCCCATTTTTCATACATATCTACCAAGGAAGTTGCAATTACAACATCTGAAAAAATCTTTATAAAATTTATGTTGTTACATTCACTTTGCTGCAGGTTTTAATACAAAATCTGCATGAGAAACTTAATCTTAGTGAGGTATGATAAATGTTTTCCATGTATTATTATTCTAATTAAAGAAAGGAAATTGATGCTTTTGAATTTTTTATGAGATATAAGATCCAATAGTGAGCTGGATTGGAATTTAAAGGAGTATGAATATGGTCATAATTTAATTATCTATTGTGTTGTGTTGGCCAACTAAAAGAGCAGTGTCGCTGGAAATACTCATCCTATATTCATATATGATCCACATGTACCACAAATTTAACTAGCATCTTAGTAATAATGTTTAGGGTGTCCTCAATATAGCCAGCATGGGCACAAAGGTCAACCATGCACACCTAATTCCCTGATTCCAGAGGTTTAAATTTACCTCCCTGATTCCATTGTCAACCTATCAATAATTTAGCACTTGAACATAATAAGAAGTTTCAAAGGTTTAAATAACCTCCTTGATTCTATTGAGAATATATTGCAGCTGCAACATTCAAAACTAAAATATTGTCATGGTTTAAATAACCTCCTTGATTCCATTGGCAACCTGTCACAACTGCAACCTTGAACATATACGAGTGTGTATGTTTAAATAACCTTCCTGATTCCATTGGCAACCTGCCACAACTGCAACACTTGAACATGGTAGGGTGTATAGATTTAAATAACCTCCCTCATTCCATTGCAAGCATGTAACAAATGTAGCACTTGAACATAGAAATGTGTAAAATTTTAAATAACCCACCTAATTGTATTGGCAACCTGTCACAATTGTAGCACTTGAACATAGAAAACTGTAGAGGTTTAGATAACCTTCCTAATTCAATTGGAAATTTGTCACATTTGTAGCACATGAAAATAGAAAGTTGCAAAGGTTTAAATAACCTCCCCAATTCCATTGTCAACTTATCATAGCTGCAACACTTGAATATAATAGGAAATTTTAAAGGTTTAAATAACCTCCTTGATTTTGTTGACAATCTATCACAATTGTAACACTTAAAAATAAAATATCGTCATAGTTTAAATAACCTCCTTGATTTCATTAGCAACCTGTCACAGTTGCAACACAACACTTGAACATAGAATGGTGTGGACATTTAAATAATCTCCCTGATTAAATAACCTCCTTGATTCCATTAGAAACCTATCATAGCTGTAACACTTGAACATAGAAGGGTGTGGACGTTTAAATAAGCTCCCTGATTCATTTGGCAACCTGTCACATCTACAACAATTGAACATTCTCAAATATTTTGAGAGCATTCTTGCAAAATCCATTTTGTGCATATCCTTCAATTATTGCATTCCATGAGATGACATCTCTTTGAGGCATTCCATCAAAGAGATCACATTCCTCGTGTATATTTCCACATTTTGCATACATGTCTAATAGAGCATTTCCAACCATAATATCTGACAAAAATCCCCCATCCATTATGTTTTGATGGATGTTCATACCCTGCTCCAAATCTCCCATTTTGGCATAGGCAGGGAGGATGTTGGCATAGGTTGTGGAATTTGGCTTCACACCTGCTAATTGCATTTTCTTGAAATTTTTTGAAGCCTTTTCAGCAAATCAACTTTGTGCATATTTTGCAATCATCGTATTTCATGAGATGGCATCTCTTTCAGGTTTTCTATCAAATAGTTCAAATGCCTTGTCTATGATTCCACATGTTGCATACATGTCTAGTAGGGTGATTGCAACTACAACATATTACAAAATTCCTCTATTATTTATGCTTTGATGGATGTTCATACCCTATTCCAAAGCCCCCATTTTGGTATAGGCATTTGAAAAGAAAATGAAATGAGATTAAGAAACCAGATCATAATTATACTTGAAAAAAATCAGATTTTTGCTTGATTGTATTAAAATTTTAAGATTTCTGCAATAGGATTACGAACACAAAATCTTGTTCCCATAAAATAGAGACTTGATACGTCGTGCAGACTTCCAAAAGCCTCTATTATAGCTTGACGCATGACACTCAAATAGATTAGAGTCCGAACAGATAAATTTATTGATAACTAATACATGATGAATATATTAGAAATATAGAAAAAATCTAGCTAATGATCATGACGAAAGGTTATACATAATTTTTGATGTACATCCACCCAGATTGTCAACCTATGAATCTAGATTCTATTTTCAATGTGAAACATGCAACCATCAGCTTGAAATGATGAGATAAAACTATGTGATACAACCATAGCCTCAAAAGAAACTAAAGTAATTCATACTTCAAAGACACCACAGAAAGGCTAGAAATATAAAAAACTAATCCAAGCACAAAAAATAAACATTCCTTATCTTCCAACTCTGGGTCAAACCTATAGCTCTCATCAACTATAAAATTTCCTTTATAGAAATTTTGATCCCTCAAAAAAGATGAACTTAACATATACAATTTTTACACATTATAATTATTATTAAATTCAATGTAACTTATATTTATTGAGTACTCCTTGCTATGAATTATAGCTGGGAGGAAACAAAGTAATTACTCTACATTATTTGCAAGAGACCATCTCCCTCCTGCTTCCCCCACCCGAACTATATAGTGGGTGGATAGGTTGTCAGCAGAGGGCTGAAATGAACCAATAGATAGATAGGTTGAAGTTGAACACATCAAGAGAATTTTTAGAGAATAAAAAATCTTCATCCCTCAATAATAGTGTTCCAATGACAGTTTTCTTGCTCAGAACTTCAACTTAGTTTTGGAAGCATTGTAAACATTTCAAGCTTAGTCCCCAAACTTTTAGGACAAATGGTAGCAACATTGATGAACACTTTGATTTCATTATTTTTAATGATGTAATAAACCAATCCTTTATGAGTGAATCTTATTGTAATTATTTACTTAGGTATAATTAACAAAATGTGCAATTTAATTTTGGGTCCTATTTCAAAACAAATGTAAATTGTATATTTTGGGCCCAAGATAAATTTAAGATATAAGATGACTTTCTCTAGTATATATGGTGTTAGGAACATAGGATAGGTATATATGTTAGTCTTATAAATATTATCAAAGGTAAAATATTTTGGAAAATAAGTGAACTCTTATATTTTTAGTGTAGGTAATCTTGCTGAAAATTGTAATTCACCCATTGAAATACCTATTTATTTTTAATGCTCTCTCCATTAATGGTAGTGTATCTATATTTTATATATTTTAAGATGAATAACTTGGGGAAATCTTGTTACTTTCTTTAAAGTAGGGCTGATGTGTGAAATATATGCCTATAATATGATGGTTGTAACGCTCCGCCACACAACCCTAGAGGAAGTTGCAAACAACTACTTAAACAGGGTAAATTTTTTTTTTGTTTAAGTAAACTTAATATACAAGTTCGCTTTCCATTGCAAACATCCCCTAAGGTTACGAGACTAAGATTACTTAACAACCCACAAACAACATAAGTGAAAAAAAAACATCTACTCAAGATATTAAGTATGCATACATTCCATACAAGATAAATTACATCGCCATAAAAGGAATACCATAAGATTACAATATCAATAACTTAATAAGGTGATTACATCACTCATTCCCAAAATGAGGAAAGTCCAATAAACATAATTACAAATTACATCTCTCCACCTCATAACAAATGAGGGGTAATAAATTACAAGATTCAACTGAAATGAAACAAAGCATGAACTAAAACTGAATTCCATGAGTTCTCCAACTAGAAGTCTTGTCCACATGAACATGAAGAAAGAACCCAATGGATTTAGGTGCATGCCACCCAACCAAGTGGAACCAAAAGGCCCACCCCTCATGCTAGGAGATAGTAACAAGGAATCCTAGCCAATACCATCTACCTCTAGACATAGGCTAACACAAAACTGAACCAAACTGAAACAACCAATCACATGCACCACACAAGTACAATGCAAGTACAACTCAAGTACCTCATAAGCACAAATCTAACATGGTCACATTCCTTCTAGATAAAATTCAGATCAAGTATATTAAGAGAACCATACACATAATAATTGAATACCAACTATGGTCACATGAGGTATGTCAAGGAAACCATACCCATAAAGTCAAATACTGACGGTTGTCCTAGATAGAGTGTCATCACACAGTTCGTCATGGGTTGTCCTCTGGGAATATTCATAGGCTCCGACCCCCACTATGGATTATCCTGGTGGCCTCAACTGAATCCCGACCCCCATAATCACTCATGCGAAATCAAATACCTTTCGTATAGACAAGATAGATGACCTTAACATTCTAGGCCTTCCCACTCATCCCAAGTCTAAACGAGCCCTTGTGTCTATGAGTGAGGCATAATTATCTTGATTAGTGAGAAGTAGCACCTAATCTTCTAAGTTTTGTTTTAATTATCACTTGATTAAACCACCTTCAAAGGTTTCCCAATTTACCTCTTTGGGCTCTGGCCCCTACAGAAGCCACTCTTCTACTTGACAACACACATACTAGCCAAACTCCTAGGGTAAAAAAGTGCAAACAAACAAGATACCATGACCACTCCTTTCTCAAGAGGCAACATAAGTTCAAACCCTCTCCAAAAACTAGATGTAACAAAATATCAAAGTCACTCCTTACAAGGAGACATAACTCACATAAACCACTCCTAATCCAAGGAGGCATAAAACATCCCTGTTCGTAGAAACCGGGTAATAACAAAGACATAACTTCATGCACTACCCATGAGAGTTAACCAATGGTCGACATCACAAAACAACAACCCCCAACCTCTAGGGTCCTCTGGAAAACTTACAAATTAAAAAAAGGGCCGAATAAGATAAGGTCAACACCCTTATCAGGGTGCACCCCACATTTTTCTTGGTGTGGAATATGCCAATCAAAGTGGGGTAGACTTTGGGAATACATAGCCAACCCCATTTACATGGGGCGGTTGTGTATTCACACAACCCTTCCTCAAAACCTACGCAACCAATGAGGGGGGTGGGGGGATCACACTGGGCACGACTCCCTCCCCACGCACCTCCCATGGGGGCATGGTGGGGAGGTGAGCCCCCTGCACCGCCTCCCCATAGTTTTCTTTTAAATTTTTTTTTTTATTATTATTTTTTCTTCCATTTTTTTTTTAAACCAAATAAAATTTTTAACCTTGGTCTTTTCATCCATTTCAATTAGCCTTTCTTTTTTCTTTTTTTTTTAAAAACAAGGGTCAACATAAAATTTTCCAAGAGAAAAAAATATAAATAATATATATATATGTATATATATATATATATATACATATATATTACATATCCATGAATAATTTTTCCAAAACAAATTGAAAGAAAACTAGAAAAGAAAAAATGACTTTCAGCTAAGAACACTAATTTTCTTTTCTTGAGAAAATCAAAAGAGAACATAGGTTTATGATTTGATAAAATTTCCAAACATGAAGTTTCCAACAAAGATCAAGTTCTGAATTTTCCATCATGCATTCCAAAAACAAAACATTTATAAATGTATTTACAAACAATTAAAACTAAAGAAATGAACCTGGTAGTTTGAATTTGAGGAGGTCTAGATGATGCTTAGCTTCCAACCATGCTTCCAAATCCAATTCCACAAATTTTTACAAGTTAAATCCAAAACCCACAAAATTGAAAAATCCTTCATCTTTCCAATTCAATCTTTTTTTTTTTTCCAAAACTCTATCCTTCCAACTTGTGAAGAAAAATTCAATCATAAGGAAAAAACCCTAAAGAATTCCTACAACCACCCTCATCAATTTCAGAAAACAGAAATAGAAAATATCTTCCTCTTTCAATTATGAATTCAAAATTTCTAATTTGACATAAATTTTCCAAATGAGCAATTTAACTTACTTCAACAACATAAATTTAATTAATTAATAAAATAGATTTAATCAATGATTAAACTATTTATTAATCTAATTAAATTAATAAATAAAATAAATTAATAAATAAAATAAATTACATTTCAACATAAATCGGATAAAGTCGACTGACAATTTAACTACTGAGCATATATTTTAACCTTTTTCCAAACTTGCAATTTTTAACTAAAGCCAAAGCCAAACGACAAAATTTAAGGCAACTTAACCTGACTAACACCTGGTGACACACTAAGACTAGGGTGATGACTTGGCACAAAAAACCTAGCTACTATCTCCCAATCGAATACCGTTGGGCAATGAACATGCTCAAACCTGTGAAACCAGGTGTAGTCGATGTCTTGTACCTATCAACCTGTGAAAACAAAGTATATCCACATATATATATATGTTAAAATTAAAACACACCGTGAAGAGGAAATATTAGGATCACAGGGCGCTCGCAAGCGAGTGATGCAATCTCATCCCCTTCACCAATATAGTATTATTAACTACTGAACCTAACATCATTAATATGATCAAAAGCCTAAACATCATTAGTTCAATTATCCACTATGTTAATCCAAAGCATGCCATAATGATAACATCAAAATCAAATACCATCACATCAAAATACATCACCACATCATGATATAGATAGTGATCAAACAATAATCGAGTACCATAGTCAAAGCACTAACAAAAAATAAGGACTAACCAAGCAGGACATTGTTCAATCAAAAGAGCAAAACGAAGGGGTCTTACATCCTCCCCCCTAGGGTTAGGCTTACTCCTGGAAGCCTGCAAAAACCCCTAGTGAAAAATTCATATAGTCACACATAACCAAGGGCTCCAAACTCAACCACTCCATACCTCAACACATAAACAACAACCAGTGGTGCCAAAAAGAACTCAGCTAAAAACACTGTCAATCCAATTCAGACAACATGGAGAAGCAATCACCAACCAAGTCTCCAAAAGCACATGACCATGGATTATCACACATAATACACATATATACCAATACACATCATCGAGATTCATCACAAGACTACACAAGGGTCCATCTGAACACTGGAAAGCAACATACCAAACTGCGATAGAAGAATCCATGAACACTGAATCAAATATATATAACCACTAGGGTTATAAGAAGATAAGATCACAAGTTGTGGATAAACCTTCACAATCAAATATAACAAAGTTTCAGCCCTCACAATCAACTGAAAACAAATCATCAATAACTAAAAGAAAGTTCAGAATCTTTAAAATTTTACTATACAACACGGTGTGACTAGTTACTAGCAACCAAATGAGGAAGGAGGAAACAACGTCTGGCAAGAATGATAACAACCCTCATGTGATGTGGATTGGACATGCAATCCTCATGACCCAGTGTGTATCCATGACACTCAAACAAGATACAATTGCTGGTTTCTTACATTTACAGTGGTACAACTACATACATAATCCCATAGGAACATCCAATTCCATAACCCATGGGATACGTATCATAACTTTCCCACCAAAACCTTTTATCAGGTTACTTTCACGCTACTCTTTCCATAGAGTACCTCATGCTAAGCTAAAATCCATGAACATGTGATCAATTAACCATTCCACTAATAATTTGTAGGGACAACATAGTGGGCACAAATATACCTAGAGAACCCAGTGTTTAAACCTTGGCTCTGATGCCATGTGTAACACCCCGCCATGCAACCCTAGAGGAAGTTGCAAAGAACTACTTAAACAAGATAATTTTTGTTTTTATTTAAGTACAATTAATATACAAGTTTGTTTCCCATTGCAAACATCCCCTAAGGTTACGAGATTGAGATTACTTAACAACCCACAAACAACATAAGTGAAAACAAAACATCTACTCAAGATATTAAGTACGCATACATTCCATACAAGATAAATTACATCACTATACAAGGAATACCATAAGATTCCAATATCAATAGCTTAATAAGGTGATTACATCACTCATTCCTCGAATGAGGAAATTCCAATAAACATAATTACAAATTACATCTTTCCACCTCGATAACAAATGAGGGGTAATAAATTACAAGATTCACCTGAAATGAAACAAAGCATGAACTGAAACTGAATTCCACGAGTTCTCCAACTGGAAGTCTCATCCACATGAACATGAATAAATAACCCAATGGATTTAGGTGCATGCCACCCAACCAAGTGGAACCCAAAGGCCCACCCCCCATGCTAGGAGATAGTAACAAGGAATCCTAGACAAGACCATCTACCTCTAGACACAGGCTAACACAAAACTAAACCAAACTGAAACAACCAATCACATGCACCACACAAGTACAATGCAAGTACCTCATAAGAACAACTCTAACATGGTCACATTACTTCCAAATAAAAAGTGGATCAAGTATGTTAAGAGAACCATACATATAATAATTGAATACCAGTTAGGTAACATCAGGTATGTTAAGGAAACCATACCCATAAAGTCAAATATCGATGGTTGTTCTGGATAGAGTGTCATCACACAAATCATCATGGATTGTCCTCTCAGAATCTTCATAGGCTCCGGTCCCCACTATGGGTTATCCTGGTGGCCTCAACTGAATCTCGGCCCCCATACTCACTCAAGCGGAATCAAATACCTTTTGTACAAACAAGATAGATGACCTTGCCATTCTAGGCCTTCCCACTCATCCCAAGTCTAAACGAGCCCTTGTGTCTATGAGTGAGGCATAATTATCTTGATTAGTGAGAAGTAGCACCTAATCTTCTAAGTTTTGTTTTAATTATCACTTGATTAAACCACCTCTGAAGGTTTCCCAGTTTACCTCTTTAGGCTCTGGCCCCTACAAAAGCCACTCTTCTATTTGACAACACACATACCAACCAAACTCCAAGGGTAACAAAGTGCAAACAAATAAAATACCACAACCACTCCTTTCTCAGGAGGCAACATAAGCTCAAACCCTCTCTAAACACTGGAGGTAAGAAAATATCAAAGTCACTCCTTACAAGGATACATAACTCACATAAACCACTCCTAATCCAAGGAGGCATAAAACATCCTTGTTCGTAGAAACCGGGTAATAACAAAGACATAACTTCATGCACTAACCATAAGAGTTAAGCAATGGTCGACATCACAAAATGATAACCCCCAACCTCTAGGGTCCTCTAGAAGACTTACAAATTAAAACACTCAACCCATTTCCCCAAACAAGGACACAAAGGTAAAGTTCACTGAAGGGAATTGAAAGAAACTACCTTTGGATATTCTAAATCCATTTCTTCATTACATTCAGCATTGCATCAATAAAACTGAATTAAGAATACGTTTTTTCAGATAAGGGAGAAATTATCACTAATTATTTAATTTCCCTACTTGCATTTAAATAATGAAAATTAACCCGTTCAACATATAAAACAATTACGTTGCTTTAAAATAATTATTGTTTCCTCATTTCAATATCGCCATTTAAAAATAATTAACTTGACTTGAAAACATATTATTTAAAATCAAAACTATTCCCTTTTCAAATAATGTTTACAAACAAAACAATGATTTAACTAAATTTAATGTATTTTCCATTCCCCCAATTAAACTTAACTCATGTCATTAGAAAATCAATAATTTCCTATGCATTTTAAATTTACAACCACAACTAAAAATATATAAATATATACATATTAATATTTAAAAAAAACAACTATATAATATTAAATATTATATTAAAAATCTTATTTACATATATATATATATATATATATTAATATTCTATTATTATAAAAATATAATAATAAAATATTAAATATATTTTAATATGATAAAATTATAATATAGAAATATTAAATATATTTTAATATATATATATTTTTTTCTTTTTTTTTAAAAAAAGGGCCGAATAAAATAAGGTCAACACACTTATCGGGGCATGTGTCGCATTTTGTTGGTGGGGAACATGCCAATCAAAGTGGGGCAGACTATGGGAATACATAGCCGACCCCATTTACATGGGGCGGCTGTGTATTGACACAGCCCTTCCCCAAACCCTACGCTGCCAGTGAGGGGGGGCTCACGTTGGGTGCGGCTCCCTCCCCACGCGCCTCCCATGGGGGCATGGTGCGGAGGTGAGCGACCAACACCGCCTCCCCATAGTTTTCTTTTAAATTTTTTATTTTATTTTTCCATTTTTTTTTTGAAAACCAAATACAATTTTTAACCTTGGTCTTTTCATCCACTTCAATTAGCCTTTCTTTCTTTTTTCTTTTTCTTATTTAAAACAAGGGCCATCATAACTTTTCCAAGAGGACAAAATATAAAAATATATATGTATATACATATATATATATATATATATATATATATATATATATACATATATATTATATATCCATGAATAATTTTTCCAAAATAAATTGAAAGAAAACCAAGAAAGAAACAATGACTTTCAGCTAAGAACACCAATTTTCTTTTCTTGAGAAAATCAAAAGAGAACATAGGTTTATGATTTGATAAAATTTCCAAACATGAAGTTTCCAACAAAGATCAAGTTTTGAATTTTCCATCATGCATTCCAAAAATAAAACATTTATAAATGTATTTACAAACAATTAAAACTAAATAAATGAACCTGGTATTTTGAATTTGAGGAGGTCTAGATGATGCTTAGCTTCCAACCATGCTTCCAAATCCATTTCCACAAATTTTTATAGCTTAAATCCAAAACCCACAAAATTGAAAAATCC
This sequence comes from Sequoiadendron giganteum, assembly GCA_007115665.2. Lineage (NCBI taxonomy): Eukaryota > Viridiplantae > Streptophyta > Pinopsida > Cupressales > Cupressaceae > Sequoiadendron > Sequoiadendron giganteum. The sequence continues at coordinate 221,481,201 of CM021105.1, forward strand.
ATCTTTCCAATTCAATCTTTTTTTTTTTTCCAAAACTCTATCCTTCCAACTTGTGAAGAAAAATTCAATCATAAGGAAAAAAATCTAAAAAATTCCTACAACCACCCTCATCAATTTCAGAAAACAAAAATAGAAAATATCTTCGTCTTTCAATTTTGAATTCAAATTTTCTAATTTGACTTTTAAATATTTTCTTTAATTTTCAATTTCAACTAATATGCATAAATTTCCAAAATGAACAATTTAACTTACTTCAACAACATAAATTTAATTAATTAATAAAATAGATTTAATCAATGATTAAACTATTTATTAATCCAATTGAATTAATAAATAAAATAAATTACATTTCAACATAAATCGGATAAAGTCAACTGACAATTTAACTACTGAGCAAATATTTTAACCTTTTTCCAAACTTGCAATTTTTAACTAAAATCAAAGCCAAACGACAAAATTTAAGGCAACTTAACCTAACTAACACTTGATGACACACTAAGACTAGGATGATGACATGGCATGGAAAACCTAGCTATTATCTCCCAATCGAATACTGTTGGGCAATGGACATGCTCAAAACTGTGAAACCAGGTGGAGTCGATGTCTTGTACCTGTCAACTTATGAACACAGAGTATATCCACATGCACATATATGTTAAAATTAAAACACACCATGAAGAGGAAATCTCGGGATCGCAGGGCGCTCGCAAGCAAGTGATGCAATCTCATCCCCTTCACCAATATAATATTATTAACTGACGAATCTAACATCATTAATATGATCAAAAGCCTAAACATCATTAATTCAATTATCCACTATGCTAATCCAGAACATGCCATAATGATAACATCAAGATCAAATACCATCGCATCAAAATACATCACCACATCACAATATAGATAGTGATCAAATAGTAACCGAGTACCACAGTCAAAGCACTAACAGAAAATAAGGCCTAACCAAACATGACATTGTTCGATCAAAAGAGAAAAACGGAGGGGTCTTACAATGGTTTTCTACCTCCAACTTAATGAAATCTCCTTAATGATTTGGTGCTTTAGTATAGACCCCTTGAATTATTTCAAATTTAAGGTTATTGTTTACACTAACCATGGATACACTTTCTTTGTTTACATTTAGATTGGTTTTATTGATTGTAGCATTAGGGGACTCTTTTTTTCCTTGTGTAGGAAGGGAACAGGTATGATAAGTGCTTTTGGAGGTAAGGGATGCACTAGTGGAGGTGGTGGCAGAGTTTCCATAAAGAGCTATAGTAGGCAAGAGAGTTTGAATATCTTTGTGCATGGTTAGTTTGAATGATGGAAGCCTATAGATGATTGGAGCTTTAACACAATGATAGAATGAAATTTCCTTTTCAAATATGTATCATGTACTTATGCATTACAAGGGTAAGGGACTGTAGGTTATGATATAAAAGAATAGTCATTCACAAATGACAGTTAGAGGATCAACAACAATTACAAGGGTAAGAGACTGTAGGTTATGATATAAAAGAATAATCATGTTCCTATTCTTTTGTAAGCTATTGAACAACATAAAGTTAAGGTTTTGGAGTATATTTTAGCTATTTTTTTCTCTCTCAGCAATGTATTGTAATCTTTCAAGGTTTTTCATGTTGGGATAGAAAATTGTAACTCCATTTTCAAGCTTACATAGTTGTATGTAACATCTTTTTGATTAATAAAATAAGCTATTTTTACCTTCTCATTGCTATTTTATTGTGTAAATCTTTTAGATAGTTGATAAGTGATCTTTTTGATTAATAAAATAAACTACCAAATGACAATAATTAAAAATGCACTAAACATACTACTAAATCAATGACTAAATGACTAAATTAATGACTAAATATATCACTAGATAATCTAGCTATCCTAAAACTGAAGCAAAACCCTCCTGGAATATCAACATTAATATAGAAGCACAAAAGGTATTAAAATTTATTAGTTCAAATGTATGTAATAGCATACATTTGAACAAATATATATATTTTTTTAAAACTACAGACATTCATCAAAATTTTGACGAACACCTTGCGACGAACCATAAAACTTCTGACAAAGTTTCTATACATGCAATGATATCTTCGTTGCATTTTCGATGATATTTTCGTTGCATGTACAAAAATTTTGTCATAATTTTTATAGTTCGTCACAAGATGTTTGTCAAAATTTCGATGAAAGTTTGATGTTATTTCGTCAATTTTTCGATGAAAATTGGTTTCATTTTCCATGGTGATGACCAACAATGTTGGGTTGGTGTTTTTAGGTTTAAAAGTTCATCAAAAAAGTGATGAAAAAATTGTGACAAAATTTATATGAGTGTTTCATTACTATTTCGACAATAGTTTGTTGGTATTTTGACAAACATTCGTCAGAATTTGGAGTCAAATATGGTAGTGTGTATAGAGAGGTCCTGATAGAGGCTGCATATTATAGGATGTATTACCACCAGTATGTACCACAAGCACTCAAACAACTTGAATTTCCACAACGCAATGATGCACAACCGAGAGATGAGGAGTAGCCAGAGAGGTAGGCCAGAGAGGGGAGTAGCCATCAAGGCTAGATTTTGATGTATAGAATTTTTTTTTTATTTTTTTGCCCGATTCTTTGATATAGATATATATTCATGGGTTCATTTTCGATAGCCTCATGGATATTGTATCTATGATATACATACACGAATCCAGATTTTTTACCATGACATTGATTTTTATATATATATGTATATATATATATATATATGATAGGAATATAGATTCGATATGATGTGTTCATTTTTTATTTTATGCTTATGCTATATGGATGCAATGATGTGCTTATATTTGATCATGTATGGATGCAATTTATTTATGCCTATGCGATATGCGATGCTATGGATGAAATTTTATATTATTTTTCAGTATTATTTTCACAATATGCTATGATGATGTATGCAAATGTTATGGATACATTTATTTTTGTGTATTTTCTATGCAATTTTATGAGATGAGAACGTATGCATATAGATGGATGGATGTGATGCTTATGTTATATGTAATGTATGTATTCTATGAAATGATTTAGGATGCTTAGAATAACAAATCTATATTATTCAACACAACTCAAATAATGATGTAGAATGTATGATGTGATATGTAATGATTATGGTGATGGATGTTTCATGATTATGCTATGATTATGGGATGCATGTATGATGATGATTTTTGGATGTAGTATGGATGAATTTGATGTTTTTGTTGATTTTCATGATACCAATTTAGTGTGGGGAGAATATAGAAGAACAAGGAATGGCTCAAGCATTGATTTTGATGATTGCTTCAAAAATCCAAAAAGTCCACGATCCATCAATACTTTATTAGAGATAGTGATGAGAAAATGTAAGATGTGGGATGAATGAAGGATGATCAGTTGCTCACATATTGGGATTGGGAATTTTTTTCATTTTGTATTATTTGATATAACACATAGACATGATGCATCAAGGTATTAATAACCAAGATGATGTTATATATAGTGTAGTGGACTTTGACTCTACAAACATATAGGATAGTTCTTGTTCATATCTTGACATACAAACAGCTTGTTGTAATGCAAGTCAAAAACTTAGAATATATAAAAAAAAATCATACACAATAGTCAATAACATACTCCAAACAACCTTTCTACACACATCTAAGAAAGTATGTACCAATATTATTTTACAAGAGTATCCAGAAGAACAACAAATGATAGATAATGAGTGATTCCCCATTCCTTTCTCTCTAAATCATTTTGATAGACATCATCAAGAGGTCCTTGGAATGGGTGATTAATATAAATCATAGGAAAAGATCAAAGACAAATAATCAGTGTTTATCTATATCTCTTGCCATATATAGGTTTAGCTAAGGTGAATTTTTATACTAATTCCCATTATAGGAAGGATACATCCTAGGAAATGTTGATCAGAGGGTTGTTTGATGTTAGGATGATGATGAGCTTTATGATAAGTCATTGAAATAAACTTCACTAACAAATTTACCTATGATCTAGACTTTATATTTTGACAATTAGGTTTTCACTTTACGATTTTCTATACTTTCTTTCTACTTGGGTTACCAAAGGTTGAAGGTGGTCCTTGATTTATTATGGATGGATATTTTCTATGGGTGAAAGCAAGATGGGATGGATGGTTTTTTGGTATTTTGAAAATGTTTTGAGGTTTTTTTTGGAGTTTATGCAAATTTTTTGGTTTTCAATTATTTATGGTTGTTTTGGGTTTTCTAAAGATATTTGAGGCTTTTTAGGTTTTTTGAATGTTTTCTATTATTTTTTTATTTTCAATTTTTAAATTTTTTGGGGTTTTCTGAGATTTGGATGTTTAGGGGTTTTAGAATATTTGAATGTTTAGGGATTTCTGAGAGTTTTGACCAAGAACCCAACCTAAGGACCTATCATATGGGTCTTAGGGGTAGATCAAAGATAAGCTTTGCCTACATAATAGATGTAGAGACCACATAGCTCGACCGACTTGACCTATTAACAAGATGAGAAATGAACAGGTGATGGAAAGTTAGTTTATTATGATGGACTCCTAAAGGAATAAACTAGGGTGTCTCGAGGGCACATCAATCATGGCCTTGCATACGTTTAAGCTCAGAGACAACACAATTTGACAAAAGAATTACTTTTTGATTTTTGATGTTTTGACCTTTTTAGGGATTTTGATGTTTTCTCGATGTTTTGGATTATAGTTGTATAATTTTCTGAATATTTTGGATTTTGGCTGTACAAGTTTTTTCAATTTTTTTTGTATTTTTTGATGAGCGTTTAATAATTTATTTGATATTTTTGAGAAGGTTTAAAAATACCCCCAAGATAAACAAGAACCCGATATGATCCATAATGAATTTCCCCCAGCGTGACATGTTATACTACTTCGATATAGGTAGGACAAACTAACCTTTGGAATATTCCAAGTAGTACTAAAGGGATATGATACTCCACATCATCAAGCTATGATAAAGATGTGGATGGGTAATGGATGAATGGTGGTGCAAAGAATGATAGGACAAAAGAGCCAAAGAATAGATGGAGGTGCTTTATTTATGCAAGGCACCTATTTACAAGGTTCACCAAGGTGCTTGACCAAAGTTCCACCGAAGTGGTTTTCACTAGAGGATGATTTTTTTTCTTTACTTTTTCAATCCTTTTTCTAATTTTTTGTTATATTTTGATGATTTTTTTATTTTTTGTATTTTCAAGTTTATACCTTTCAAGACTAGGCATAAATTATTTTGAGATGCAAGGTGTTAGTTGGCTCCTACAAGGTTTCACCTTCAAGTGTTGATAGCTGATATGTGTTGAGAAGATGTTGACTTGGCATTGTTGTCATTGATGTCAAAACCTAAAATTCAAAAGGTTGTGCTCTGGACGATATACAAAAATTATCTATCCTATCATATTCTATGATGTTGCATAGTATGGAAGTTATCCTTTATCGGGATATGGTAGTATTTATTTTTGGGACATATGTGGAAGATAGTTAATGCAGAATAATGAAGACTAATATTTTGATACTGACTACTGTACCTAAAGCTTATTTTGGGTATCCTTGCTATACACACATTCATGTAGCATGCTATAAGTTTTGGTATGTCTAATTGAATTCCTCCAGTTGGTACTAAAATTGATGCTGATCAAGATTTTGTCTTGGTTGTGGCATTCCTAGCAATTGATGTTGATCAAGATTTGGTTTTGGTGTGGCTTTCCCATCAACTCTAGAATATATCTCATGTAATTCAATTTTTTTCATCTTATGGTAATAATTCTATATCTTATGTATGACCTATTTATGGGTCCTATGGTAGCGTGGTAAGAAGATATTTATGTGTGACCTACCTTTTGGGTTTAGTGCTAGTGTGCCAAGCCTTATTCAATATTTCAAGGTTGTTCTTCAAGCTAACATGTCTTGCTAGGTTGACTCATTTTTTTCTCTGGGTGTATCTATATATATTTATGTAGAACATATTTTTGGCATCCAAACAAGAAGTGTGGTATGTACGAATAGTGATAAGGGTACGAAGGATTGTACAACAAGAAATAGAGATGGAAGTAAAGGAAAGTGTCAGGAAGAAGCAATATGTATTGCAGAGGTTCTGCAAGGAAGGTTTGCAAAATATTCGCTAGAAAATCTTCTATAGTTACATATTGTGCTCTTAATCAAAACTGAATTCATGCATATGTAGATGCAAATTCATCAGTTCATGTTTTATCTATTTTGTAATCAATGATTTTTGTATTAATCATGCAGTGAGCCCACCGATAGTGAGCCTTACCTAAAGTGAACACTTTGGTAATGATCCCTTGTAAAAATCACCTTAACCACTGTCACCTTAACTAGTGCTTTATAATTGAGAATTAGCATTCTCCGTGGTTTTTTCCATCTTGGGTTTCCATGTAAAATATGGTGTTCATTATGCATGGTGTTGTTAAGTGCTTGCATATTCATATTTATTTTAATTAATATATGATTGGTTTAATATTGCTCCAAATTAATTAAAGAAAGGATTTTTTTTTGTGATAATTGATTCACCCCCCCTCTTGGGTGATCCCACAAAGCTGGTTTACAATTTCTAAGAGGAACTGATTCTTGCTGAAATCACATATTTTTAGAAAATATAATGATTTAAGCCTTTAAAAGTTCCATTTTAAGGATTCCAATTGAAGAGGGTTTGATCAAACCAACTTAGATCAAACCCCCTTGGATAGAACCTCGCTAGTTTTAAACCATACCTATAAATGAGTCTCTTTTACACCTATCAAAATGATGATAAAAAATCACTTTTGATTTACCTTTAGGGGGATCAAATGAATTCATTTAAAATTTATTTCAAATGATAATGGTAGTCCTCAAAATTAGCTATCCCATGAATATAATTTTAATATGTTTTGGTTTTATTATGTATGTGTTATTTTAGTTTTATTAAACATAGGTTTTTCATCGACAATCAAGCTCTCTATTTTTCACATGTGGAAAAATAGAAAATTATCAATTTTTATTTTTTTTAAATATTTTCATGCTTGGTATTGATGTCCTTGATCCATTAAAAAAAGAAAAATTGAATTTTGATACATACAAAAAAAGTTATGTTGTATATAGTCCACCTATGTCTGAATTGCAATTGGTTTGACTTCAAAACTCTATTAAGGAAAAAATATTCAATACAAAAATATGAGACCAAATTAAAGTGCTAGATATCATAGTTAAAAATATAAATTTGAAAAAATTAGAATTTTATCCTTCATACAAAATTTTTTATGTTGTATATGGTGAGCATCACTTTTTAAAAATGTTGCTTTCTAACAAAAACCAATTTTCATGGGAGATGGAAAAATAAGCGCAATCTTATTCCAAAAAAATTGAAAAAAATATTTTTAGAATCTTCAAGTAAAATGTGATGAGACTCTAGTTTGCATCATCTTCAAATTCCTCATGGTTTAGCTACTATAGGTGCTCGAATGTGAAGATTTAGTTAAAAATAATAATTTGAGTGTCCAGTTTGGCCAAAAATTATAAACCACTATTTTGGGATCACCCCTCAATTATTCAGATTGTTCAACAATTGGTATCAAAACGTGGTCCTTTGTAGATAGAACTTAACCACTTGAGGTATATCTTGGTATTTTGAATATATGGTAGGAGATTATTACATTAAGGAAGAAATGAAGTCACTATTAAGTGATATTGAAAGTACAAAATCTGAGAATGAGGAATTGAAAGAAAACATCAAGGAGGCAAATTATTGCATCTCAAAGATAATGGAGAACATCTGAAAATTCAAAGCAAGACATAGAGAGATCAATGAGGAATTAAAGGATTCAAAGGAAAGTGCTGTAAATCCAAAGATTCTATTGGATGAATACAAGAAGATGGAAGAAAGTCTCAAGAACACCATCAAGCAAAAAATGGAAGAATGGAAGAAGACTGAAGAAAATCTCAAGGACAACATCAAAAAAAAAATAGAAGAATGGAATAAGATTGAAGAAAATCTCAAAGACACCATCAAATGGAAAGTTGATGAGGGTGCAACCCGAGACACAGAAAATCACACAAAAAAACTAACAAATCTTATTATTTTTAAAGTATGAAATTCTTACATGCAGAGGATCCCTAATCCTTGAGTTCTGCAATACATGCAAATTACAGAAATTCCCCTATTCGCAACATGGGATCTTCTTTCCCAAAAACTACTCACAAAAATCAGAAACTACCCCATAAATAGCCCAATTCTCCATTTGGAGCCGAAAACAACATTCTAATTATGCACAAACTTTCGAAAGCCCTAACTCAAGATCTAACCGTCGGATCTTCAATGATAATACATTTTCGGAAAGGTCTTGCAAAAATTAAGTGCTAGAAAGTGGGGCATAAAGGCTAACCACTTTCATTTTTTGCCAATTTTTGGGCCCATCTAGAGCCTTTAAGTCCCTCAAAATTAGCTTCGAAGATTTTGTAGGGCAAAAAGTAGAAATTGAAACTTGAATAACTTTTGAATCGGGAATGATCTTTGCCTAATTCTTTCACCAGAGTGTTTATTATTATATCCCGAAGCTTCCCTTAAATTTTTGTCTCCTCACGCCTTCAAATTCATACTTGCTAAAAATAGCAGCTGAGCAGAAAAAGCAAAAAAGCAGTTCTGAAAGTTGTGAATTCTTCTTCGACGAAAAGGGTATCCAAAAATGCAAAAACATATATAAAACTCTAAATGAAAGTAAATATATTTTTGGGTGATGTAGGATTGCCCTTACACCACTGGATGCTCTTGCATTAGACACCCAGGGTAATTTGAAAAGTGACCCTGTCACTTCTCAGATGGTTGAGGAAAACCCAAACGATCAACCTTTGCCTTAGACAACCAAGATGAATCTTCCACAGGCCTTCCTCTCCATTTCACCAAATATTCTTCATACTGTCTATTTCTAGTACTCCTTCCCACACGACTATCCAAGATTTCTTCGATCTCCTCCTTTTCTGAAGTAGGTGTTGGAATACCACATTGTTCCATTCCTGGTACTTCCTCTGTGCCACCCTCATGATATTCTGTCAAATCTACAATGTTGAACATAGGGGAATTGTTGAATCCATCCGGAAACTCTACCTCATATGCGTTCCTTGAATCATGCCTCTTCAAAATTTTACAAGGGCCAAACTTCTTAATCTTCAATTTGTTATAGGTTCCTACTGGAAACCTTTCTTTCCTCAAGTGGACCATCACTTCATCACCAATCTGAAACTCCTTATACCTCCTCTTTTGATCTGCCTTAGCCTTATACTGCATATTCATCTTGTTAATGTGTTCTTTTACCTTCTCATGCATATTCTTGATGTGTTTTGCAAAGTCTTCAGCTTCAGCACTTGTCTTCTTCTCTTGGTCCACCTTTCTCAATTCTGGAGCAGTCCTAGGACTACTTCCATACACAATCTAGAATGGTGATCTACTAGTGCTTCTATTGACAAAATTGTTGTAAGCAAATTCTGCCTGGGGTAAGATCAAGTCCCATCCCTTTGGTTTATCTCCTACCAATTATCTCAGTAGGTTACCCAGACTTTTGTTCACAACCTCAGTCTGTCTATCGGTCTGGGGATGGTGTGCAAAACTAAACTTCAACTCTATTTTCAACTTCCTCCACAAGGTCCTCCAAAAGTATCCAACAAATTTTTTGTCACGATCTGAGACTATACTCTTTGGAAAACCATGTAGCCTCACCACCTCTCTAAAGAACAAGTCAGCAATGTGGACTGCATCATGGGTCTTCTAGCATGGGATGAAATGTGCCATCTTCGAAAACCTATCAACCACCAAAAATACTGAATCATTCCCTCTTTGTGTCCTTGGCAAACCAAGAACAAAGTCCATACTTATATCCTCCCACGGCCTCTGTGGCACAGGTAAGGGCTGATACAACCCTTTATTTTGACTCACTCCTTTAGCCATTTGACATACCCTGCAACTCTGCACAAACTTCTTCACATCTTGTGATAACTGGCGCCAATAATAATGCTCACTGATAATGGAAATGGTCTTATCTCGACCAAAATGTCCTGCCATTCCTCCACTATGTTTCTCTTTTATCAGGTTCTCCCTCATGGAACTCCTCGGAATACACAATTGAATTTCCTTAAACAACATGCCTTCTTAAATTATGAAATCCAGCCACTTTGTCCTATCAATTGTAACAGGTTCCTTGCACGCTTTTCAAGCCTCTGCAAAATCAAGATCATTCGGATACAATGTCTTGAGTTCACTAAACCCAACAACCTCAATCTGCATTTCTATCAACAATGTATGCCTCCTACTTAAGGCATCTGCAACCCTATTTGACTTCCCACTCCTATGTTTTAAAACAAATGTATAACTTTGCAAAAATTTGACCCATTTCATATGCCTCTGATTTAATTATCCCTGACTACTCAGGTACTACAATGCTTGATGATTAGTATACATAAAAAATTCCTTCGGCAACAAATAATGCCTCCATTTCTTTAATGCTTGAACTATTGCATAAAATTCTTGATCATATATAGAGTACTTTCTCTTTGCATCATTTAACTTTTCAATGAAATAGGCAATGGGCTTACCTTCTTGGCTTAACACTGCTCCAATAGCACAACCATTGGCATCACAATCCACTTGAAACACCTTATTGAAATCTAGGAGAGCCAAAATAGGTTGTTCTGTCACCTTCTGCTTCAATAGATCAAAACTTTTTGCTGCTCCAGTGCTCCACTTGAACTCTTTTCTATCGCCTCTCATCATTTCAGTTAGGGATGCACAAATACTACTAAAGTTTCTAATAAAATTTCTATAAAAACTTGCCAAACCATGGAAAGATCTCACCTCAGTAGCAATTCTTGGGGTAGGCCATTCCAGAATAGCCTTCACCTTCTCTGGGTCCATCTTGAGACCTTCTGTCGAGACAACGAACCCCAAGTACACTAACTCCTTCTTCACAAAACTAAACTTCTTCAGATTAATCAGCAATTTCTCATCTCTTAACTTCTCAAAGACTCTACCAATATGCATTATATGCTCATCCAGTGACTTACTGAATATCAAAATATCATCTAAATACACAATAACAAAGCTTCCTAGGAAACCTTTCAGTACCTCGTTCATGAGCCGCATGAATGTGCTCGGTGCATTGGTTAGCCCAAAAGGCATGATTAACCACTCGTACAGGCCCTCTTTGGTCTTAAAGGCAGTCTTCCATTCATCTCCCTCTTGAATCCGGATCTGGTGATATCCACTCTTTAGATCAATCTTAGTGAAGTATTGAGCTCCACTCAAACAGTCCATCAGATCATCCATTCTTGATAGGCGAAATCTATACTTGATTGTTATCTTCTTTATGGCCCGAGAGTCTGTACACATCCTCCACTCCCCATCCTTTTTTGGTGCTAGTACTACAGGTACTGCACATGGACTCAGACTCTCTCGAATCAAATCCTTTCTCAACAACTCCTCAACTTGTTTGTTTAACTCCTCATTTTCTGTAGGAGTCATTCTATGAGCTGCCTTATTCGGCAAACTGGCTCCTAGGATCAAGTCAATCTGATGACTAATCTTCCTCATTGGTGGTAAACCCTTAGGTACATTATCAGAATCAATATCCTGAAACTCATTCAATAACCCAGAAACTTCTACTAAAACCTTCTCACTACCCTCCTTATCCATTTTAGGAATCAATGCATAACACACACACTCATGCTTGATGCCTTCTAAAAATTTCCTTCAATCAACATAACAAATTCTAGCACTAATGCATACCTTTTCTTCGGCCTTCTTCAGGGGTTTCAACTTATGGCAGACTTCATCCTTCATCAGGGAATAAGTGTTTGCATGGCCATCATGTACAGCTCGCCTTTCAAACTGCCATGGCCTCCCTAGCAACACGTGACATGCATCTATAGGGATGATATCACAAAGTACCTCATCACGATAGCTTCCGATCTTGAACTTCACCAGGCACTGCTCATTGACTAGAACTTTGTGGTCTTTCTACAACCAGGCAATCCGATATGGATGTGGATGCCTTTCTCTCTTCAGCTTCAACTTTGTAACCATTTCTTCTGACACTAGATTATCAGTGCTCCCACCATCAATAATGACATCACAACATTTGTCTTCACACTTGCACCTTGTGTGAAACAGATTCTTCCTCTGTTCTAGCTCCTTCTCTTCAGTCACCAAGGCTCTTCTAACCACTAGGGCTTCTCCCCTTTCAACATCATCTGAATGCTAAGATTGAGTCTCCTCATCGACATGCGCAACCCTTGCATGACCTTCTAGCCTTTTGTCTGTCCTTCCTCGGTATTGTGGACATTCATAGGCTTGATGCCCTTCTTCACCACATCAGAAACAAGTTCCTCTGAAACCACCCCTTTTGGGTCCTTGCACAAATCTTCCTCATCCTCTACCTCTTTGATCACCACCATTTTGATCATGTGGGCAGTAGAAGCTATCATTCCTCTGGCTTCGACTGGTACCCACATCTTCATTTTTCTTCTCATCCTCATTTCAGCTTCCAAAAGATCTTCTGCTACCCCTTCCGCTTTGACCACCTTGTCCTTTTTACTTACTGTCAAATCTTTTGTTCAACTTCTCTTCAACTCTCAGCGAAAATTGGTAAGCATCCTCAATGGTGGCCATTTTGACCAAGCTTAGCTCCTCTTGAATGCTCAGTTGTAACCCATTAAGATAACAAGCTACCTTCTCCTTGTTGGCTTTTCCATGTCCCGTTCTGATGATTATCTTGTGAAAATATTCTATGTATTCTTTCACATATCTACTTCCTTGCTTCAACCCTTGCAATTTCTTCAATTGATATAACTCATAGTCCATTAGCATGAATTGCTTCTTCAGTTTCTCCACCATGCAATCCCATCTGGTGATCTTTCCCTTTTCTCTCCTATTTCTTTCTAGTTGGACCTCTTTCCACTAGATACTGGCATGGTCCTTCAGCTTTGTTTTTGCAAACTTAACCCGATCTAGGTCCTCTACTTCTTCATACTCGAAATACTCTTCCAACTCATTGATCCAATCAATCAACTCTTCTGGGTTTAGACTACTGAAAAAAATGGGAACTTCTACTCTAGGTCTTTTTTCAATCTTCAAAATGGCCCTTATCAGCCGCATTTGATCTTGATCAATAGCTCTTCTTCCTCTTCTACATCTGAATCTTCTACCTCTTCTTCATCCTCACTTTCTTCTCCCCTTCTCGGGTTTACCCCTCTTCTTAACTCTCTTTGTAATGCATTAATTTGTCTCTGGAGGGCTCTGAAACCCTTGGCCGCTAATGGATCTCTTCCACCAACATTTCTGGCACCTCCGGCACCACCTCGCCTACCACACACCACTCTTGGAGGCATCTTGAAGATCTTGGACCCACAACCATAGACCTAGTGCAAACTACCTCACTATCAGCGATCTGTCCACACGCTCAAGAAAACCCACTCTGATACCACTTAATGAGGGTGCAACCCGAGACACAGAAAATTACACAGAAAAACTAACAAATCTTATTATTTTTAAAGTATGAAATTCTTAGATGCAGAGGATCCCCAATCCTCGAGTTCTGCAATACATGCAAATTACATAAAAGAAATTATGAAAATTCCCCTATTCGCAACATGTGATCTTCTTTCCCAAAAACTACTCACAAAAATCAGAAACTACCCCATAAATAGCCCAATTCTTCGTTTGGAGCCAAAACCAACATTCTAATTATGCACAAACTTCCGGAAGCCCTAACTCAAGATCTAACCGTTGGATCTTCAATGATAATACATTTTCAGAAAGGTCTTGTGAAAATTAAGTGCCGAAAAGTGGGGCCTAAAGGCTAACCACTTTCATTTTTTGCCAATTTTTGGGCCCATCCGGAGCCTTTAAGTCCCTCAAAATTAACTCCGAAGATTTTGTAGGGCAAAAAACAAAAATTGAAACTTGAATAACTTTTGAACCGGGAATGATCTTCGCCTGATTCTTTCACCAGAGTGTTTATTATTATATCCTGAAGCTTCCCTTAAATTTCTATCTCCTCATGCCTTCAAATTCATACTTGCTAAAAATAGCAGTTGAGCAGAAAAAGCAAAAAAGCAATTCTGAAAGTTGTGAATTCTTCTTCGATGAAAAGGGTATCCAGAAATGCAAAAACATATACAAAACTCTAAATGAAAGTAAATATATTTTTTGGTTATGTAGGATTGCCCTTACACCACTAAATGCTCCTACATCAAAAGTAGAAGAAAATGAGAAGTTAGATCAAGAGTTAAGGAGGTTGAAATCAAAAGCTAGATTATGTGAGAGAAGCATGATTCTAGATCAACTCTTGTCCCTACAAAAATCTCATAGGGATAAGGAAGGGCATGGCTTCTCAGGTGAAAACTCAAATCAGAATATTGAGGGTAAAGACAATGCAGTTGAAGTTGAAGCAAGATCTATTGTAACAAGCAAGGTCCAAAACTTTAGAACATCTACAAAAAGACCTTTGGTGAGGCAACCAAATACTCAAAGGTACTTATCATTTAATGGTCATTATTTTATTTTTAAAACATTTGGACATAAGACTGTAGAGTGTAGAAGAAAGATGAAACTGAGTATTCAATGCTTTAACTATTACAAGTTTGGTGACAAAGCTAGTCATTGCAAAAGTCAATTATCTAATGTGGCTAGAAGGAATGGAATGAATAATCTCTTTCATGATTATTGATACTTATGCCATGGTTATGGTCATAAAGATAATCAGTGCAGATCTAGGGTTCACTCAGTTAAGTCTAGGAAAATATGTTACAAGTGCAATCAATCCAGAAATTATGCTAACACATGCAGATATGTTGCTCCACAAAAGACTGGAAGAAAAAAGGAGGTTGTAGAATCAGATGAATCTAAGAAGAAGACACTCATGGTTTGGAAGAAAAATGGAACAAGTTTGGAGATCTCTTCTATGGTATTGAATCCCGGTACAATCTTTTCAAAAATTTGAGCCTTGCCTTGGCTCAAAGGGAGTTTTACAATGCATATACTATCGATTCCCCCTCTTCAAAGTAAGATTGATGTGTTTTCAACATGCTTAAGCTAGATCTAGGTGATGTTGCATGATGAAGCTTAATATAGCTTATTGAAAAGTGAATTATAATTTTTGGCATCATCGATGCATGCTTTGGTGGTGAAATCATCATGAGAAATTAAGGATAAAAGATAGAGCTTTTCAAATCATTTCTCATTGTTTGGAAAGAAGAATAGTTTTTCATTAAGTGATGAAGGATTGAAGAAGCTGATCGTGATGATGGAATCCATGTTGGTTGATAGTGAATCAAGTGGGGATATTTCATTGAACCTAAAGGGAGTTGAGTTGGACGAATTTGATCATCAACATATGAAAGAAATGGAGTTAGCGTTGAAGGTTGATGAATTGCATAATGTGTGTGCCCTAGGTATGGATTTATGGGGAGAATTCCACTTTTTCCAACAAAGATTCTATCTTGTTCTTGTTGATTTGATTCAAGGATGGTAAAATCATTTTGGACAAACCCTATCCAATCACTATGGAAGCCATTGAAGTTGTTACTGGGTTGTGCAAAGTTTGTGACCTCCCTAGGAAGAAAATGGTGAAATATAGAGATGTGGAGGAGATTACTAGTATCAACAAAGACCGTGAGCACTATTGATAAATACCATTGTCAATATTATTATAAGGTATGTTTCTTATGGTATCTCATACAAAATATATTTCTGAAATCATTTTACATTTTCTATTGTTGTATATCTTGCACATAAGATGGTGAAGGAAAATCAATAGTTTGAATTGTGTGGCCTACTAATGGAAATCCTAATTAAGAATGTCAAAATGTCTTTGGTTGAGATTTATCCCTTCCAATTTGGGTCTCTGCTCATGTGTTTAGTGTTCTACTTTTTGAATTCATTACCATCAAAGGATAATTTCAAGTGGAAGCTTGATATCCTTGTTGAAAAGAAAGTTTACAGATATTTGGAATGTATGGAAGATAAAGTAAATGCACACAAAGCTTATTTCTCATCCTTGCAGATGAATTTGTTCTCTGGTGTGATAGTGTCTAGTGATATTCCTATCAATCAGTTTGTGGAGGGTTCCTCCTCTAGTAAGAGGTAGTTAGAGGTTGTCATTAGTGGTTCCCCTCCAAAACCTAAAAGGAAGAAAATTAACACAAAGGATGTCATCACTATTTCAGAAGAGAAGAAGGAAGAAGAGTCTATGCCTAATACTAATGAAGTTCGATTTGTGTTGGATGAAGATGATATGAAAATTATTAGTGAAATGTAGAATTCCTACTCTCTGGTTAGTAGGCCTAGACTTGAAGATGCCTTGGTTGATTATCTAATAAAAAATGGTATTACTATTTTTGTTTTTTCTGACTCATTACAGGATGATTTGGTAGAAGTTGTTGAAGAAAGGTTGTTGCAAGAAAAATATGAAGGAGATAAATTCCAAGTTATGATTGAAAGAAGTATGTCATAGGAAAACATAATTTATCCAAACACATTGGTGAGACAAGAGAATTCCTTAAGAAGATGTCTGACATCTACAAATACTATCTCTGGTGGCCTGCATGTATTGATAATTTTAGAAGTGGAATTGAAGCTATTGAATCTAAATTGAATGAAATTGGGAAGTGTTTTTACTTCTTTGAAGATAAATATGGAAAATAAAGAAGAAGAGTTGTTGAGTTGCAAGATGAATTATTGTCTACTCAGAGATAGAGGGAATATTTGGTTAAAACATTCGGGTTGGTCAAAAAAAAATTTTAAGGTATGGTTGGATCATCTCTTTAGGATACTTTCTGATGTAGAGGATTGTGAACAAAAGTGTCTATCTCTGGACTAGTCATATTCATTTGGTATGTTGCTTCTACCAAACAATGTGTATGCCAAAATGGTTTTTGTAGTGCAAGCTTGGAAGAGGATTCTTCCAATTGTGAGAGAAAGGTAAAATAATTTTTTTCATGTGAAAAGTATTATCTTTACTTAATTTTCTAAATGATTTTATTTGGCCCTTTGCTTTTGATGGCAAAAAGCAGGAGACAATGAAGAAAAAAACAAAAACAAGAAGTGGAATTGAATTGCTTGACAAAGGGGGAGAGTTTGGGATTTTTCGCATTTTTTGTGTTTTTGAGTTTTGATGATTTTGCCATCAATGCCAAAGGGGGAGATTGTTGAGAAGATGTTGAATTGGAATTTTTTTCATTGATGTCAAAACCTGGGATCCAAAAGGTTGTGCTCTGGATGATATACAAAAATGATCTATATTATTATATACTATGATGTTCCATAGTATGGATGTTATCCTCGATCTGGATATGGTAGTATTTCTTTTTGGGACATCTGTGGAAGACAATTAAAGGAAAATAATGAATACTAATGTTTACCAATTGGTGTACCTAAAGCTTATTCTGGGTATCCTTGCTATCCAAACATTCATGTATCATGTTATATCTAATTTAATTCCTTTGGTTGGTACTAAAATATATGTTGATCAAGATTTGGTCTTAGTTGTGGTGTTCCTATTTAATTTATGTTGATCAAGATTTGGTCTTAGTTGTGGCATTCCCATTGGATCTAGAATATATCTCATGTAATTCAATTTTTTCTATCTTTTGGTAATAATGATATATCTTATGTATGACCTATTTATGGGTCCCATGGTAATGTGTTAAGAAGATCTTTATGTGCAACCTATCTTTTGGGTCTAGTGCTAGTATGCCAATCCTTATTAAATATTTCAAGGTTGTTCTTCAAGCTAACATGTCTTGCTAGGATGACTCAATTTGTTCTCTGAATATGTGCATGTGTATATATATATGTGGAACACATTTTTGGCTTTCAAACAAGAAGTGTGGTATGTGCGAACAATGATAAGGGTGTGAAGGATTGTGCAACAAGAAATAGAGAAGGAAGTAAACACAAGTTTTAGGAAGAAGAAATATATATTGTAGAGGTTGTGCAAGGAAGGTGTGCAGAAGATTCTTCACCAAATCTATTGTAGTCATATATTATACTCTTAATTGGAACTGAATTCATGCATATGTAGATGCAACTTTATCAGTTCATATTTTTCCTATTTTGTAATCAGTTAATTTTGTATTAATTAGGAAGTGAGCCTGTAGGCAGTGATCCCACCAAGAATGAGCCTTACTTGTAGTGATAATTTTGGTAGTAATCCCTTGTAAAAATCACCTTAACCAGTGTCACCTTATCCGGTGCTTTATGATTAAGAATTAGCATTCTCCATGGTTTTTCCCATCTTGGGTTTCCATGTGAAATCTAGTGTTCATTATGAATGGTGTTGTTAAGTTCTTGCATGTTCATATCTTTTTTAATTAATATATGATTGGTTTAAGATTGCTTTGGATTAAGTAAAGAAAGGAAAAGTGTTTTGAGATAAATGATTCATCCCCCCTCTCACTTATCTAGACTATTCAATAATATGCTCTTGATTCATAGCTCGCTATGATGACAAAGGGACCCAACCAATTAGGCTCAAACTTTCCTTTACTATCCTTATCTGGTAGATTCTGCTTTAGGACAAGATCCCCTAATTGGAAAGACTGACATTTGATCTTCTTGTTATAGCTTCGTTTAAGTCAATTTTGATATACTTGCAAGTTATCGAGGGCATCAAGATGATGCTCGTCTAGGAACTATAGCTCATTCAGCTGGGATACTCTATATTCTTCATCAGTGATCAGGTTTTGTAGAGACACTCAAAATGATGGGAGCTCAACCTCAATAGGGAGGATAGCTTCTGATTTGTAGACCAAGGAGAAACGGGTTGCACTTGTGGGTGTGCGGATATTTGTTCGATAGGCCCAAAGAGAAAGATTTAACTATAGATTCCAATAACCACTAGCTTTGTTGACTATTTTCTTCAAGATTTTTAGGATATTTTTTTTTTAGCCTCTTCTTTGCCATTGCCTTGGGGATAATACGGGGTAGAGAATTGGTGTTGGATGTTAAATTTTTGACATAGCTCTTTCACATCCTAATTTTTAAAGGTTTTCCCTTTGTCTAAGATTAGGGTTTGTGGGAAACCATAATGACACATGAGGTAATTTAGGATAAACTTGGCTATTTGCTTCCCCATTATGTAGGTCATGGGAATGGCTTCTACCCACTTAGTGAAGTACTTAGTGGTAGTTATCATAAACTTGTGGCCATTAGATGAGGTTGGGGTGATTTTTCCTATGAGGTCAAGTGCCCATTGTGAAAAAGGCCAAGGTGTGATCATTGGTTGCAATTCTTGAGTTGGTGCATGAATCAGATCTCCATGTTGTTGACACTAGACACATCTCTACACATACTGATTAGCTTCCTTTTCCATGATTGGCCAATAGTACCCTATCCTCAATAGTTTCTTAGCTAACATCATATCAGTAGAATGGGACCCACATATGCCATATCTAGTGACACACATGAATTCAGATTCAAGGATTTTAAATTTCAGTATAAGAAGTTGTTCTACCAAGAATTTGCATTGGAGGATGTTGTTTGACATATCCAACAATGATCTGATTATTTCCATGGCATCTATTGCTCTGTTGTTCATGTGAGGAATCTTCTCAAAGGTTACATCTATAAAGAGATCTTTGATATTCTCTACCATCTCCTTATAAGGGGTGAGCTAATCATCTTTGGTTTGGTATTCATCATTAACCTAGTTGATAACCAGCTATTAGTGTCCATAGAATTTCACCTCTTAAATCTACCACTGAACCACTATCCTTAGACCTATGATTAGGGCTTCATAATCAACAATGTTGTTATTACAAGGAAATGATAGCTTATGTGAATTTGGGATACAATCACCTTGAGGGGTGATGAAAATTCCTACTCTGGATCCATGGTGGGTGAACAATCCATCAAAGTACATCTTCCACTAAGCTGTGAGGTTAATAAGGAACACTAATTCATTAGGAAACTTAGATATCAAGGGGTTCTCTCCATAGATAGGTGATTATGCTAGTTTTTCTATGACCACTTATCCATTGATTTATTTGTTCTCCACATACTTTATGTCAAATTTAGTTAAGATCATTGCCCATTTTTCCATTCACCCTATGAGAGATTGCTTTGGATTATAGGTATTTTATTGGGTCTATCTTTGCAATGAGATTAATTTGATGTGACATGTAATGTTTGAGCTTTTTTGAAGCAAAAACTACTACTAGGCATGATTTTTCAATAGGTGAGTAGTTCATTTCATAACCCACCAAGGTTTTGCTATTGTAGTAGATAGCTCTTTCCTTTCCATTTTCATCATGTTGTGCCAGAAGACCTCCTAGTGCTCTTGATGCTGCTAAGATATATAAGATCAATGGTTTGTTCAGTATTGGTGGCATGATAAATAAAGGTGTTAGTAAATAATTTTTGATCTGCTGGAAATCTTTATCATACTTATCATTCCATTTTTAGGTTATCCCTTTGTGGAGAAGATGTGAAAAGGGGTGGATTTAATTTTATAGTTGCACTATGAACCTTTGAATGGACTAATTTTCCTTGTAATCCTCTCATCTGATTTAGTGTTTTTGGTGACTCCATGTCGAGGATGGATTTTACCTTTGCTAGATCAATTTGTATCCCTCTTTGGGAGACAATAAAGCCAACAAGTTTCCCTGATGCAACCCCAAAGACACACTTTTTGGGATTCAGTCATACCTTGTATTCTTCAAGTTTGTCAAAGATAGGTCCTAGGACTTGTATGTGCTCACTCCTTTTCTTTGATTTTTCCAAAAGATCATTAGCATAATCTTAAACTATTTTATGGATCATTTCGTGGAAGATGAGGGTCATTTCTCTTTGATAAGTTGCTCCTGGATTCTTTAACCTGAATGGAAATATGTTCCAAAAATATTTTCCCCACGAACAAGTGAATACAGTTTTATTTTGATCATCCTTGGTGATAATGATTTGATTATAGCCTGAAAAACCATCCATGAGTGATAGCATTTCTTGCCCCACTATTAATTCCACAATAAGTTCGATGTTTGGAAGAGGAAAATCATCCTTCGGGCATGCTTTGTTTAAGTATTTGAAATCAGTGTAGATTTTGATGCCCCCTAGTGTGTTTTGAGACTGGTACCAAGTTTGAAACCCACTCAAGATAATCTATTAGTCAGATCAATCCAACATCAAGAAGCTTTTGTAACTCTAGTTTCACCAAGAGTGCTATCTGAGGGTGCATCTTTCTTAACTTCTGCTGGACTAGCTTGGCTTCAAGATCGAGCCCAGGAATATATGTGTATGACAATGAAAATTTAGCCATCCACTCTTTTAGGAATGCTGCTAGGTTCTTTTGTTCTTCATACAACAAGGATTCAACATATTAAATGATCTTGGGTGCTTCTTCTATTCCCACATTGGTTGGAGTAGCCTTTTCTACTAGCATTGCTGACTTTTCGGGATGCATTGCACTAAGGGGTAGATTGAATCCCTCATCCTTGGGTGCCTCAAAGAGGTTTTCAACCTCGGATATGTCCTTTCTTTTTAATGTTTTAGGATCATAGAGTGCCACAGTATGGTTTTCACTCAAGGATTTACATGTTAGTTGCATTTCATCAATTTTGTGACTAAAGCATTCAACCGTCTCTCCATAGTATGCCCCTGTGTCTCACTCTATGTCAAAAATTTGTTTGTGATCTTCCCATGATAGGTTGTCATAGAGTCCCATGAATTTTGAGATCACTTCATCATTTTGTGATCTGCCCATGTCAATAAGTTGTGGGTATACTAGGCATAGTTCAATTGGCAGATTATTTGGAACAAAGGATGTAATGGATATCATAAAGAGGGATTTATTTTCAAATAGGTCGCCCATATCAAGGGGGAAGTAATCTAAATTCATATCATGTGGTGTTAGTAACCAATAGGAAGCCTTGACCCATTTAGCAGTACCTTTTCCAATAAGGGTGACCTTGCTAGTACTACAACCAAAACCAAGATTCTTCAATCATTTCTCAGGAACAATAGGTTCTAGCAAGCCATTGTAATTCTATCCTAGCTTCTCATTCTTGTTATAACCCATTCCCTTCATGAGCTACAAGCCTTTATTATCATCTTCCATGGGAAGAATAGGGACAGGTCATTCATCTTGATAGAGGATTTTAGAGACATCCTCCTCATTGATATCTTCTTGATTTAGATCCCCCACTTGGTGAAGGTAGTAGCTACCATCTTGATTGTTTCAGGCTCTTTGGTGCTAGATGTGGGTTTCCCATGAGATTGAGCAGAAAAAGGGAGTTCCCATAAGACAAAGGTATCCTTTAGTAGCTTATAATTTTAATAACCATAATCCTGGATCACTGCTTTGATGTCATGATTTTTTTCCATAATGGGTGTATTCGTTGTTGAGGTGGATGCAAGAGATGATGGATCAACAAATGAGGTAGATGTGGGTATAGGCCCTTCATCATTTTTAGGCACTTGGGTTATCTTATATAACTTGGCCTCAAGATTCTTATAATATTAAAAAGGCTTAGGATCTCCATGGATGGTAATTTCTCTTCCCTCGAAAGGAAACTTTACACACCAATCGTATGTTGAAGTGACATCTTTTAAAGCATGAATCCATGGTCGGCCAACCAAGATGTTATATGGAAGATCAAGATTCAACACTTGGCATGTAGTTTCTGCAATGATAGATCCTACTTGGATGGGTAGGGAAATGATGCCATGGTATGTTTGGTCTTGGTCATCATATGCTCTAATGGTGGTACTCTTTGTTTTATCAAAGGTATCTTCTTAGTAGCCCAAGTCTTTAATCATCTTAAAGGTATAAATATTCAGACCACCTCCATTTACTAAGACTCTTTTAACATTTTTCTTATGAATCTAGACCTTGAGGTGTAAAGAATGATTATGAGATGGTTGTGATGGTACTAATGATAAATTTCAAAAGAATATTGTTAAAAAAGCTCAGAAGAGCAGCAAAACTAACATCTCACTAAAAAAAAGTTTATTGCAAGATTGGTGTAGGTTACATAATGTTGCACACTCAGATAAGAGTTGTATGATGTGTTTGGAGATAATTCGTAGAATTGAAAATGAGTATTTTCCAGAACACAATAAGGTCAAGAGGTCTAAACCAAGAGTGTATATAGATAAAATTCATGTTACATAGACTAAAAGGACTAATTTGATATCATCAAAGAATGATAAGTTACAAGTTATAAATGATCAAGCTTGGATTCTTAAATTTGATAGGTCCAAATAAAAACAAGGGATTGGAGTTAGAGTCGAACTCATAAACCTGAAACATAAATCTTTCCTTGCTGCATTAAAATTTCAATGTACTAACAATGTGGAAGAATATGAAGCCCTTACACATGGCTTGATCCTTGTGATAAAAAAGAAATTTAGAATCTGAAGGTATTTGGTGATTCAAAATTGGTAGTGAGACAATTTCAAAAGCAATATATTTTTCACTACAAATGTTTGTCCAATTATCGACACAAAGTGTGGGATTTAATAGAAAGCTTCGACACATTCAACCTTACTAATATCCTTAGAATATTTAATCAAAGAGTTGATGCTTTAACTACCACTATTGGTGTAATTAATTGTTTAATTATACTTTATTAATTTTACCTAGGTAATAATTAGTTTACTTAATTAATAAGTAAGATTTATTTAGTTGAGTTAATTTTAGGTCAAAATTAGGTTTTACCTTCAGGGTTATGCATACTTTACTTTTATAAAGCAATTCATCTTTTATAATTTCTTAATTCTTGAATATAATTCATTTACACATCTTCATGCAAATTTATCTTGATTTTTTTTAATTTTTCTCTTGTGGAAGGTATTTTCTTCTTTAGATGTATGATCTTGGTTTCTAACATGGTATTAGAGCTTTGATTTGTAGCCCCTTCTCAGTTTTTGGAGAAATTCATTGTAGAGTAATTTCGGGGATCCTCGAGGGTTTCATAACTTGAGCTTATGTCTGGAGTGTTTTAGATCAGATCAGGCATCTCCATTGGATTCAAAGCACTGGAAAAAGTTAGGATTGGCTTTTGTTTCATTGATTATCATCATTGTTTGCCAGATCAGCAAGGGTTTTAAGTCTGGTGATTGTTTTGCAAGATCTGGGGGTAGCAAAAAAATTTGGGCATTGTGGGAAAAAAAGGATGTCACCATCACATTCGCAACACCCAAAAACCCTAGGAACAGTTGTCATTTGGTCGATTTTGGAGCTGTTATAAAAAATGGGAAAATTGTTTTTACCAGGGAAGCCATACGACCTCCCCAACATGCATTCTAAGGTGGTTTTTTCTCAAAAATTAAGATTAAAAAATTAAAAATTCTTTTAAAAAAGTTCCTCCTATTCAAACAGATCCCTTCACCACCATGCCACCTAATGACCACTAGGATTGGCGGCCCCTAGGCAGTGCCACCCTTCCACCACTGTCATCCTCTCTGCAGCCCCCAAGGGCTTAAGTCCATTGCCCAAGGTCCTATTGTGGACCAGGCGCTATTTTCCCAGCCCTCGGCGGCTCCAACTCCCAGCTATGGTCACATGGGTGACCAAGGTCTCTACCCCAATCCCTAACTACCAGCCCCCTAGTTCACCCAGGCGACTAGGGCCTTTTTTTTTTTAGCCGCCAGTGCTGCCTATAGGCTACATTGGCCAAATTGGAGCAATTTCACGAAATCGACCGTAAATTTTGCATACAGTGTCCATATTTTGCAAACAAGATATTATTGGAAAGTTGGTTCATAGCCCATTCTAGACCTGCAAGTGTTTTTCCAAGATTTTTTTCCAATTTTATTTTGCAGGCCTCTAAATTCAGATGTAGTTGTTTTTAGTATAAGAGGCATAACTTTTGACTCAGGTGTCAATTTTTTCGTGATTCTTGCGACATCGAAAGGTTGACTCAGTCCTCTTTACAGATCTTAGATTTTTATTTTCTAGAATTTTTACCAGGTATTTGATTTTTTTGTCAGATCTCAACTTTTTCTTTCTTAGTTATTTTCTTGGGAAACGTGCAATTTAGGCTATTTCTTTGAGATCAAAGAGATTTATTTTTTCTAGAATTTTTACCAGGTATCTGATTTTTTTGTCAAATCTCAACTTTTTCTTTCTTAGGTATTTTCTTGGGAAACGTGCAATTCAGGCTATTTCTTTGAGATCAAAGAGATTTTTTTGCATTGAGAGTATATACTGCTATTTTTTTATTATCATGGATTCACATAATATTTCATCCTTTACTCCATTCAACTACTTTAGTTAGAAAAAAAAAATGGAGATTCATTTGATGCAAAAAGGGTTGTACAGAGTGACCATGGGTACATAAATTGAACCTGCAGGTGTTGTTGAAAAGAAGAAGTGGTTTAATAGGTGTGATGAATATTTTAGTACATTATGTTTGGGTATGTGTAGGATCATCATGGAAAAAATAGGCCCTTAAATGGTGATGAAAAATCATAAAATCAGAGTTAGGCAACTTTGCATAAAAATTTGAATAATTTATCTATATTATTTAAAAAATATGTAAGAATAGAATTTTTAGAAAATTGAATGTTGTTTATAAACTACTAGGTTTATTTTTAAAAAAAGACTATTTGGTGAAAATTTTGAAATTTCAATGCAGTAGTACTTAAATTTCAGGGAAAAAATAAGAAGTAGGTGTTTTTCTGACCACCCTAACCACAATAAAATTATAATATTTTTTTATAAGATTTTAGATATAAGTAGAGGACTCATGTCCCAATGTGATGCATATTTTTTTGTATTTTTTTTCCAGGTAAATAATTAATTATGAATTTTTTATTACAACTTTTTAAAAACATAAAAACTCATATGTCTGACCACCTTAACTAATGGATGTTGTGGTTGCCATGCTGATATGTGGTTGTCATTAATTTCAAAACTATTAGCATTGATGATTCTTAAGGCTATATATGTCGAGGATATTGAGAAAATTGTAAAAACAATATTGTAGGCAGCTAGTGAAGCTGAGAAGGTCAAAAGGTTGGAAAGTTTTGTACATTGAAGATCTAAAGGTGCACCTCAAAGGGTTTGTTGCTGAATCTTTCTAGTATTTTTCTCAAAAGTTTCAGAGGTTTGTATCAAGATTTGTGGAAGTTATGAAGCTTTGTGTTCCTATAGTTATTCAGTTTTTGTAGATGGTGTTCTTGGATGAAGCAGTTGAAATTCTGGTAATTTCATGTGTTGCGCATGTACATGTGACATTCATGGATGAGTCTAGATCATACTCTATCCTTTCTATATGTTCGCATTGGCTGGAGTGTTTGTGAATGGATATTTTTCCTATGTGTGCTCGAGTTTTCATGTTCTTGACCGACATGATGGTAATAGCTTGTTGCGGATCCATGAAGATTAATATTTTATTTTTTGGTGTGTTTGAAGGTGTTTGTGTGGGTCCTCACTATGTTGTGACCGACTTGTATTGGTGAGCATTGAAATTTATTCATGTATTGAGGCTGACAATTGTAATTTATTCTTTATTTGAGGTCGACTAAATAGTGGATGTAAATCCATGTAGCAGATATATATGTGTTTTTTTCCCTCATTTACAAGCAATGCTCAGTGTGTGCAAGAGATGTAAATGTGTGAATAAAGGTCAAATCATTCAAGAGAAGATCAGTGTGTGAAGAAGTTTGAGCATAGTGTGGAAGAGTGTGTAGAAGTTTTTGTGTGCCTAATTGGAACTGTAATCAAGCTTTGGTAGAAGCTAATTTATCAGTTCAACTTCATCAAATGGATTTAATCTAATTATTTTATGTAAGGCAGTGAGCCTTCCTTCTGATTAGTGTGCTCTAGGCAATGTGCCTAAATGCAAGTGCATTCCTCTTTTATTCTTCATTATATTTCGAACATGATATAATCTTGTGGACTAACATCCACTATGGTTTTTCCCCTAACAGAGTTTCCATGTATAAAATCTTGGTGTTCATATGTCTCTGATGTGCTATTAATTTATGCTTGCACTTTTATTTATCAGATATGAGATTTAAGGTTGATTAATGTTGTATAAGTTTGTTTTTTGTAACAACTGATTCAGCCCCCCATCTCAGTTGTCTATCCCTTTTTCGCCAACAATTGGTATCAGAGCTAGTTCCTCTAAAGAAGCCTAATAGCTCGAGATGATTCAAGATGGAATCATACAAGAAGGATAGTCCTAGATTCAATGTTATAAACTACTCTTTATGGAAAGTCAAAATGGAGTGTCATTTGAAGTGCATTGGAGAACCCTTCTAGAAGATTACACAAAGTGCATATACTATTCCTCAGAATGGTCCATCCTCTGAAGATGAGATCAAGAGAGAAGAAGCTAATACGAGGGCTATTGAAGCATTGTTGAGTGCTTTGAGAGATTCAAAGATGAAAAATGTGTTAGGATTGAAGACTACATACCAGATCTAGAAAAATTTGGAAACATTGTATGAAGGAGATGCACTAGAGAAAAGTGTTAGGCTACAAAGTTTAAAAGGCAAGTGGGAAGACATGAAGATGAACAAAGATGAGAACATCCTCTCTTTTTTCTCAAAAGATAAATGAACTGGTGATGTGCATTAGATGTACCGGTGGAACCTTGGATGAAGAAGAAATTGTGGCTAAGATACTTAGATTTGTGTCTCCCTCCTACAAAACAACAACTCATGCTATTGATGAACTTAGAATAAAAAAAAATATTACAAGAGATATGCTGATTGGAAAACTTGTTGCCTTTGAGTTAAGTGATTTTGTTGAATCTGCTCTTAAGATTGAATATGCATTCAAAGCTAGAGTATCCAAAAAAAGCCAATAGAGATAAAATTTGGGTGATAGTTCCAAAAGGACATTCAACTATGAAGATGAGATGAAAAATATTAAAGATGAAGAAAGAGAATTAGAAGAATTGGGAGCATTGATTATGAAAAGAGAAGCCAGAGGTCATGGTAAGTACAAAGGAAAGTTACCTATTAAATGTTTTTCTTGTAGTAAAATAGGTGATTTTGCATCTAGATGTCCTGAAAGAGTTTCCAAGTACAAACTTGAGAAGACTAGATTTCAAAGGAAATGTTATTATGCTGAAGAAGTTGTAACTGATGAAGAATCTGATAAAGAAACCATAAATGAAGATGAATGGTTATTTATTTCTATCAAAGAAAATGGTCAGGTGTTCACTGAATGTACTAGTAATGTGAATTTTGAGAAAGCTCTTGTAGCAAAAATTGAAGAAAAGGATGAGTGGGTAATTGAAAACAAATGCTCACATCATATGACTGGTGACAAAAGAAATTATGTAGGCTTGGAAGACTATGATGGTGGTGTTGTAAGATTTGGAGATAACACTTCTGGTGTGATTCATGGCAAAGAAACTATTTCTTTTTGTGATAAGCATAATACTGATGATGTTCTTTATGTATAAGGCTTAAAGAATAACATGTTAAGTGTTGGATAGATTGTAGACAAGGGTTACAATCTTCAATCTAAGGATGGTAAGTGCAGAATAAAGGAAAGTTCTAAAAATATGATTGCTTCAGGTAGAAAGGAAAAAGGTATCTTTCATTTGAGTGCTGCTATTGAAATTTTTTTAATTTATCAAATTGATGTAAGTTGGTTATGGCATAGGAGGTTGTCATGTGAAATTTGATAACATTATCAAGATAAGCACTACTCAAGCAGTCAAATATCTTACTAAGTTAGTAAAGCCTACTAACACTATGTGCAAGGAATGTCAGATGGGAAAGTAGATAAGAAAATTTTTCCAAAGCAAACAATATAGCTCTAATGGAGTACTAGATTTGATACATACTGATCTATGCGGTCCATCCAAAATCAAAAGTCTACAAGGTGAAAGGAATTTTATGTTGCTCATTGATGATTATTCTAGAATGATATGGGTTTCTTTCTTAAGAGAAAAACATGAAGCATTAGAAAATTTCAAAAGTTTTAAAGCTATGGTAGAGAATGAGATAGGTCAAAAGATCAAATTTCTAAGATCAGACAGAGGTGGAGAATTCACTTCTTGAGAATTCAATTCTTTATGTGAAGAGCATGGAATCCAAAGATAGTTATCTGCTCCCCGGACCCCTCAAAAAAATGGAGTTGTTGAAAGAAAGAACAAAATTGTTCTAGACACTGCTAGAACCATGATGTTGGAAGTAAATGTTCCTCATTTCTACTAGATAGAAGTTGTAAGTACTATTGTGTATACCATTAACAAGTTGTATGCCAATAGTAATTCTGGTAAGACACCTTTTGAGCTATGGATTGGTTATAATCCTACTATCAAGTATTTGAAAAAAAATGGAAGAAAATGTTACATCAAGAGAGATGATGATATAGGAAAGTTTGATGCTACAAGTGATGAAGTAATATTTTTGGGTTACTCTACTAAAAGTAAAGCTTACTGGTGCTTTAATAAGAGGTTAAAGAAAATGGTTGAAAGTGCAAATGCCAAAGTTGATGAAGATATTTTTAGACAATCCAAATATAGTTGATATGATTCAGATGATCAAAATGATAGTACTAACAATGATGTTCAAACACAGAATCAACTTTAGATTGTTCTGATGAACCAAGAGAATTAGGAAGCATAGACTAGTAGAAATGCAGAAGAAAGAACACAAGAACAAGAAGTCAGAGAAAATCCTAAAACTCCCAAATATGTAAGGAGAAATCACTCTGACAATTAGATCATAGGAGACAATAGAAAAGGTGTGAAAACTAGAAGAATAATTTTGGAAGAGTACTATCTAATTTCCAAAGCTAAGGCTAGCAATATCAATGAAGTGTGCAAAGATGAACATTGGATGGAAGACATGAAAGAAGAACTAATGAAGATAGAGAAGAATGATACATGGGATCTTGTTTCTAGACCTCAAAACAAAAATGTGATTGGAACCAAGTGGGTGTTCTGGAATAAGCTGAATGAGCAAGATGAAGTGGTCAAAAACAAAGAAAGGATTGGTTTGCAAAGGGTACTCACAGATGGAAGGTATTGATTTTGAAGAAATTTTTTCCCCTATTGCTAGAATTGAAGTTGTAAGATTAATTATTTCTTATGCTACTTTCAATAATTATAAAGTCTATCAAATGGATGTAAAGTCAACATTTCTAAATGGTGATCTAGAAGAAGAAGTCTATGTTGAATAATGGGATGGATTTCAATTGACTAATGAAAAAGACATGGTATGTTGATTGAAGAAAGATCTATATGAACTTAAGTAAGCTCCTAGAGCTTGGTATGCTAGATTGGATAAATACTTATTGAAGCTTGGATTCAATAAAGGTACTACTGACAACAATATGTATTTCAAGTTGGATCAGAATAAAGAATTGATCATTGAAGTCTTTATTGATGACATTATTTTTGAAGGTGATGATGATTTGTGTATGAAGTTTGTTGATGAATGAAAAGTGAGTTTGAAATTTCAATGATAGGAGAGTTAAAATTATTTTTAGGATTGTAAATCACTTAGTTATATGATGGAATTTTCATATCTCAGTCTAAGTATGTGAAAGCACTACTGAAAAAATTTGGCATGTAAGATTCAAAGCCAGTTGGTACACCTATGATAACTGGATGCAAACTTGCATAGAATGATGATTCTCCCAAAGAAAATTAGACAAGATACAGGTCAATGATTGGTGGATTACTCTATTTGACTTAGACCAAGCCAAATATAATGAAGTTTGTATGCATGGTTTCTATATTTCAAGCTGATCCTAAAAAATCTCATGTAACTATTTTGAAAAGAATTTTTAGATATCTGAAAGGGATAGTTGATCTTGGTCTTTGGTATCCTAGGGATGATGATCTTATCTTGAATTCTTCCATTGATTCTTATTGGGAAAGAGATGTGGATGACATGAAGAGTACTAGTGGTAGTGCATTCTTCTTAGGGAAGAAATTGGTATCTTGGCTAAGCAAATAGCATAATTTTGTTTCATTGTCTAATACTGAGGTAGAATATATTGTTGCTGAAAATAGTTGTACCAAAGTATTATGGATGAAGAAAATATTGGGAGATGTCTGAATTGAGTATGAGGAACCCATTGCCATATTTTGTGACAATTCAAGTGCCATTAATATTTCCAAAAATCTAGTGTTGCATTCAAAGACAAAGCATATATTAATCAAATATCACTTTTTGAAAGACAAAGTGAGTGACAAAGAAGTTAGACTAGAGTATATACCTACCAAGGAGAAAATTACAGACATCTTTACTAAGTCATTTCCTAAGGATACTCTTACATACCTTAGAGGCAATTTAGGGGTGATTTCCCCTCCTGATGAAACCTAAGATGCAGGTCCTTGCATTAGGCCATGAATTCATAGCCATATCTTATTCTAGATTGATGTTGTGGTGGATGCTACTAAGGGGGAGTAGTCAAATGATTCAAATATGTGATCAGAGCATGTGTACCTTTTCCATTTATGTCAAAGGGGGAGAGAAGATGAATGTGAAAGACATGGGAGAAGAAGGAAACAAGAAAGACACAATCTTAGGGGGACATTGTTGGATAATAGCTAGTTCGGTTGGTGGCATTATTTTTCACATCATGTGTTGCCATCAATGCCAAAGGGGGAGATTTTTGGATATTGTGGTTGCTATACTGATATGTGGATGTCACTGATGTCAAAACTATTAGCATTGATGGTGTTTAAGTTTGTATATGTCGAGGATATTGAGAAAATTGTAAAAACAATATGGCAAGTAGCCAGTGAAGCTGAGAAGGTTAGAAGGTTGGAAAGTTCTAAACATTGAAGATCTAAAGGTGTGCTTCAAAGGGTTTGTTTCTAAAGCTTTCTAGTATGTTGTCTGAAAGTTTCAGAGGTTTGCATCAAGATTTGTGGAAGTTATGAAAATCTATGTTCCTACATCTATTCAATTTCTATAGATGGTGTTCATGGATGAAGCGGATGAAATTCTTGTAATTTCATGTGTTGCACATGTACTTGTGATGTTCATGGATGAGTGCAGATCATACTCTATCCCTTTTTTATGTCCACATTGATCGAAGTGTTTGTGATATGATATTTTTTTGATGTGTGCTCGAGTTTTCATGTTCTTGGCCGACATGATGTTAATGCATGTTGTGGATCCATAAAGTTTAAAATTTTATTGTTTGGCATGTTTGAACGTGTTTGTTTGGGTCCTCACTATGTTTTGATTGACTTGTGTTGGTTTGTATTAAAATTTATTCATCTATTGAGGCCGATAGTTGTAATTTATTCTTTATTTGAGGCCGACTGAATAGTGGATGTAAATTCATGTAGCAGATATATAAGTGATTTTTTCCTCATTTAGAAGAAATGCTTAATGTCTACAAGATATGTACATGTGTGAATAAAGGTCAAATCATTCAAGAGAATAGCAGAGTGTGAATAAGTTTGAGAAGAGTGTGGAAGAGTGTGTAGAAGTTTTTGTGTGCCCAACTGGAACTGTAATCAGGCTTTGGTAGAAGCTAATTTCTCAGTTCAACTTCATCAGATGGATTTAATCTGATTATTGTATGTAAGGTAGTGAGCCTTCCTTCTGATCAATGTGCTCTAGGTAGTGTGTGTGAATGCAAGTGCATTTCTCTTTTATTATTGATTATACTTCTAACATGGTATAATCTTGTGGACTAACATCCACCGTGGATTTTCCCCTAACAGGTTTTCCAAGTATAAAATCTTGGTGTTCATATGTTTCTGATGTGTTATTGATTTATACTTGCACTGTTATTTATTAGATCTGAGATTTAAGGTTGATTAATGTTGTATAATTTTGATTTTGGTAACAACTGATTCACCCCCCCTCTCACTTATCTATCCTTGTTTTTCCAATAATTGGTATCAGAGATAGTTTCTCTGAAGAAGCCTAATAGCTTGAGGTGATCTAATATGGAATCATACAAGAAGGATAGTCCTAGATTCGATGTTACAAACTACTCTTTATGGAAAGTCAGAATGGAGTTTCATTTGAAGTGCATTGGATAACCCTTTTGGAAGATTACACAAAGTGCATATACTATTCCTTAGAATGGTTCATCCTCTAGAGATGAGATTGAGCAAGAAGAAGATAATATCGGGGCTATTGAAGCATTTTTGATTGCTTTGATAGATTCAGAGATGAAAATTGTGTTAGGATTGAAGACTACATACTAGATCTAGAAAAATTTGGATACATTGTATGAAGTAGGTACACTAGTGAAAAGTGCTAAGCTAAAAAGTTTAAAAGGAAAGTGGGAAGACATGAAGATGAATGAATATGAGAACATCCTTTCTTTTTCTCAAAAGATAAATGAACTCGTGATGAGCATTAGATGTGCTGATGGAACCTTGGATGAAGAAGAAATTGTGGCTAAGATACTTAGATTTGTGCCTCCCTCCTACAAAACAACAACTCATGTTATTGACGAACTCAGGGCATTGACAAATATAATAAGAGACATGGTAATTGGAAATTTTTTTGCCTCTTAGTTAAGTAAATTTGGTGAATTTTCTCCTAAGACTGAATCTGCATTGAAAGCTACAGTATCCAAAAAAATCCAACAAAGATACAATTTGGGCGAGAGTTCCAAAAGGACATTCAAATATGAAGATGAGATGAAAAATATTGAAGATGAAGAAAGAGAACTAGAAGAAATAGAAGGATTGATTGTGAAAAGAGAAGCCAGAGGTCATGGTAAGTACAAAGGAAAGTTACGTTTAAATGTTTTTCTTGCAGCAAAATAGGTCATTTGGCATCTAGATATCTTGAAAGAGTTTCCAAGTACAAACTTGACAAGACTAGATTTCAAAGGAAATTTTATTATGCTGAAGAAGGTGTAGCTGATGAAGAATTTGATAAAGAAATTGGAAATGAAGATGAATGGGTATTTATTGCTATGAAAGAAAATGGTTAGGTGTCCACTAAATCTACTAGTAATGTGAATTTTGAGAAATCTCTTGAAGCCAAAAATGAAGAAAAGGATGAGTGGGTAATTGATAGCGGATGCTCACATCATGTGACTGGTGACAAAAGAAATTTTGTAAGCTTGGAAGACTATGATGGTGGTGTTGTACGATTTGGAGACAACACTTCTGGTGTGATTCATGGCAAAGGAACTATTTATTTTGGTGGTAAGCATAATACTGATGATTTTTTGTATGTAGAAGGCTTAAAGCATAACTTGTTAAGTGTTGACATAGTTTGGTATTC
Organism: Sequoiadendron giganteum; assembly: GCA_007115665.2. Taxonomy (NCBI): domain Eukaryota; kingdom Viridiplantae; phylum Streptophyta; class Pinopsida; order Cupressales; family Cupressaceae; genus Sequoiadendron; species Sequoiadendron giganteum. The sequence goes on from CM021105.1 coordinate 221,515,436, forward strand.
AGAAGTAGGACTCTTAGTTGATATTATCCATTCTTTCTAAGATTGGACCACATTATTCAGGTTTTGTGTCTACCTTTAATGCCACTAGGGATGCTCATGGTACTCGGTTTAGTATGTCATCTCTTGATGACTTTACTTCATCTCTCACTCGAGAGAAAGCTAAGTTGGCTAGAATGGGAAAGTTGAAACCTTCTACATCACAAACACTTATTGCATCTCTAGGGCACATAGATCAGAAGTCTTCTAGTGGAAAGGGAAATAAACAAAAAGAAAAGGATTCAAAATCTCATGAGCAACAAAAGGAGTCCTTAGATTCATCCTCCTCTTCAAAGGGGAAATCATTTAAGAAGGATAAGGTTATATATGCATATTACAAGAGGTAAGGACATGCATAAAATAGTTTCTATAAGCACATTGATGAGCTAAAGCATCTTATGTAGAAAAATCAGATTGATTTGCCTTCCAGGGTTTTTGCATCATCTCCTTCCCCTCATTCTTATTCTTCACAATATTCTGACAGGGGCACAACTAGTTTGCATACTTCATCAGATATGTAGGGACATGGTATTTGTGGTTATTCAGGTCATGGATCTAGGAGATGGCTTCTAGATTCAAGAGAATCTCATCATATCACATCCTCACAGTCTATGTTAACTTCCTTTGAGCCTTGCACTATGGTGCAGGAGCACCTAGAAGAACACCTAGGCAAATACTAAGAAATAGGAAGTAAGTTTGTTTTTTTTGTGATTTTATTTAAGTTCATGTTGACCATTGCATTTGAGTGTGTGACTTACGACAATACCTTGGTCAGGGGCTATCAGTAGTGTTTAAGTTGTGAGTTTAGACACTCAAGGTTGGTAAGTTCTAGTATTTAGAGTATTTAGAAATAAAGCCTAAAATGTTGCTTTAAGCAATTTTGTCCTAAGGTGGTGGTTATGTCTAGCCAAGAGGAAGGATAACCACCTTTTGAAACTTTAAAAGGAGTGCCTTGACCTATTTGAAGGGTTGGAAGGCTTTGTGAATGTTGGAAAAGTTTGTAATTTGACAAATTTTCATCAATGGTAACCGAGGACAGTAGAGAGATACTGAATTTTCCTATATTGTGTTCTTGGTAGTGTGTTCATGAATTAATCAGGCATCTTGTTATGTTTGGAATGTGATTTAATTGTTCTTGAAAGCTTTGTGTGGACAGTAGTTAATCTTTCTCATCATTTCTTAGTTGATTTCTTAGATAGACTAGTTCCTTTCCATTGTTGATCAGACTGGTGAACTGTTAATCATGGAGACTTAGGCCTCTGTCTTCCACTATACCTGGTGTATAGTCTATGGGGAATGAGGCTAAGCTCCATGCTAGTACATAGGTTAGGTCTAGGAGTCTTTAGGGGTCGAGTAGCTATGAGGAAAGTCACTTCCTAGGCGAGCTTGGCAATGCCTGACTAGGAAGGACAGTGGAAAAAAGAGCATAACTTGTAGGGGTGGCCTCTTCTTGCAAAATACCATGGTAGAAAATTGTAAGGGATTCTTATGAAGGTCTGGTACCAAGGAGGAGGTACCAACAGGCCGTTTGGGTCAAGCACTCTTTGATAGTTCCAAATCGGGTGGTCAGGAATTGGCTAAAAACCCTACATTGTGAAAAGTTTGTGGATAGTCTTGTGTACGGCAAGGAAAAACCTAAGGGTTTGGAAATATTGAAGAGGTTGGTATAAGGACCAAGAATCCATAAAAAATATTTGGGGTTCTTTGGACAAGTTTTGTGAAAATTCCATTTTTCTCGAGCTAGGAGGGCTAAAAAGAGACTCTAGGCTTGTTGCTTTGAAAACCTAAGTGAGGGTTTGGAAGAAACAACGATGAGATGGAGTTTAGTGGTTGTTCAAGAGACCTAATGGGATTCTAGGGAGCATGAAAACACATCTTTAGACCCCTGCAAGATTTTAGTTGAGTATTGAGGGTATTTGGCCTTTAGGGAGGATTAAGGGTCAAGGGTGAAGCAGAGTCAAAGCACCAAGATTGGATTGAATTGTGTATTGTGGTTGGAAGAGGGGATGGCCAGTAGAACCAAGGGTAACTGAGTTTGTGTTAGGGCCAATAGGTTGAGAGGTGGAGGAAGCCACCAAAGGGAATTGTTGAGGTGAGACCCAGAGCATGGAATTGTGATTTTTCCATCCATTCTCCCTTACACCAGATTGGTATCAGAGCAAGTTAAAGGTTTGGGATAGTGACTTGTATGTTAGAGGTTGAATCAAATGGTTCCACAATCATGTTGAAAAATGCTAAGTTGGCAAAGAAGGTTGAAGACCAAGAAGAAGATAATAGAAGACTGAGGGAAAGACTAGCACAATTGGAGGAGACATTGAGTATTGTATTAAACAAGGATGGTGAGGACAGTAATAGGGTACCAAAGAAAGAAGAAGTTGTAGAGGAAGACAAGATCCTTGAACCTAACCCTATTCTACAAGAGGAGACTTTCTTGAAGGCATTGAAAGCTTTGAGTGGGAAGGCACTTGAAGGCATACCAATGTTCAGTGGGAAGATGGAATCCAATCTAGTCATGGATTGGATAGAAGGTATGGAGAATCATTTTGAGTGTGATGGGGTCACAGAGGCATAGAAGGTGAAGGTGGATAAATCTAGATTGAGAGGATCATCCTTGACATGGTGGAAATTCATCCAAACAAAGAGGGAGAAGGAAGGAAAGAAACCCATCTCAACTTGGAAAGGTATGGTTGCAAAGGTGAGAGAAGCCTATATGCCTGATGACCATAAGATTCAACTACACAAGAAGAGACAAAGCCTAAGGCAGAAAGACCTAGATGTGAATACCTACATAGAGGAGTTCCAAAAACTTTGTATGAGGTCTAATGTTTCAGAAGATGAAAGCCTCAAGGTGGCTAGATACCTTAATGGATTGAAATGGAACATTCAAGAGGAGATGGATCTTTTAAGTCCAAAGACAATACATCAATGCTATCAATTAGCTATGAAGATTGAGGAGAGAAGCAAGAGGAAGCAAGATCAGGTTTCTAAGGGCAGAGGTAAAGGCAGAGATCATAGAGATCAAAGAGGACAGCGTGGTGGCTACCAAGGTAGAGGTAATTACCAAAGAAACCAAGGAGAGTTCAAAACCACAGATCATGGCAATGAAGCACCTTCTAGAGGAAGGTATAACAAAGGTAGAGGCTCTCAAGGAGGATCTAATAGAGGAAGAGGAGCAGGTAGGATTAATTCCTATTTTGCAACCATGAAATACTATCATTGTGGTCAAGTTGGACACCCAACCTATAGATGCCTGGAGAAAGCATCTTCATCAAGCAATGAGAAGAGAGTGGCTTATGCACAAGAGGACACCATGAGTCCTAAGACAACTGAGGTCAGTCATATTGAATATGAGAATGGAGAGAGTTTGATGTTTAGAAGAGTTTTGATCAAACAACCGGTCAAAGAAGAACCAAAACAAAGGAGAGCTCTATTTAGGGTAAGATGCAAGATACTTGGTAAAGTATGCAAGGTCATAGTAGACTCAGGCTCCATAGACAATATTATCTCAAAGGAAGTAGTAATGAAACTGAAATTGAAGAAGGTACCCAACACCAATCCCTACAAGGTCACATGGCTTAACAAAGGGAAAAGTGTTTTGGTGAATGAACAAGTAACGGTGGAGTTTTCCATTGGAGGATACAAGGACATGTTAGTTTGTGATGTTTTACCCATGGAAATATGACAAGAGTTTTGTGTATGATGGAAAAGAGAATACAATCTCATTTAAGAAGGATGGGAAGACTTTTAAATTGTAGTCACTGACAGAAGAAGATGAAGGGCAGTCAAAGACACCAAGTGTACTACTTAGTAGTGGGAAAGAGCTCCTCAACACCCTACACGAAGGTGGAGAAGGATATATAGTGTTATTGCAGTCCAAAGAGGAAGAGAAGATTGAAAAACCAGTCATACCCGAAGCAGTCCAGAATTTACTTGACAAGTACAAGGATATAGTAAGTGATGGTACACCTGCAACTTTACCTCCTAAAAGAGCTATTAGCCATCAAATAGACTTCATACCTGGAGCATCATTACCTAAAAAAGCAGCATATAAGTTGACACCGGATCAAAATTTGGAAGTAGCTAGACAAGTGCAAGAGTTGTTGGATCAAAAATTGATTCAAAAGAGCATCAACCCATGTGCAATACCAGTAGTCTTGGCAACCAAGAAGGGAGGAAAATGGAGGTTATGTACTGATTCTAGAGCAATCAATAGAATCACAATTAGGTATAGGTTCCTTATTCCTAGAATTGAAGACTTAATGGATTATCTTGGAGGGGCTCAATACTACACCAAATTGGATCTCAAGAGCGGATACCATTAGATCACAATAAAGGATGGTGATGAGTGGAAGACAATAGTCAAGACAACAGATGGTTTATATGAGTGGAGAGTTATGCCATTTGGCCTTTCCAATGCCCCTAGCACATTCATGAGACTCATGAATGAAGTGCTCAAGGACTTCATAGGGATATTTGTGGTTGTATACCTTGATGACATCCTCATCTTTAGCAGAATAGCAAAGGAGCATCTCAAACATGTGGAGTTGGTGCTTAGAAGATTGCAAGAGGAGAAGTTGGCTATCAACCTAGAAAAGTGTGAATTTTTCAAACAAGAACTTGTATATTTGGGATTCATAGTGTCTAAGGGATCATTGAAGATGGATCCAAGCAAGGTGGAGGCAATCATAAACTGGCCTACACCAACAACAGGGACTGAGGTAAGAAGTTTCCATGGATTGGCTGAATTCTATAGAAAATTCATAAGGAACTTTAGTGGTATTTGTGCACCGGTCTTACATACAATAAAAGGTGGTTTGAAAACCAAGTTTGTGTGGACACAAGAAGCTAAGAGAGGGTTTCAGAAACTAAAACAAGAAGTGGCAACTCAGCCCATACTCTTATTACCTAGTTTTGACAAATTCTTCATTGTGGAATGTGATGCTAGTGGAGTGGTAGTTGGAGGAGTGTTGAGTCAAGAGGGTAGACCTGTAGCATTCTTGAGTGAGAAGCTTAATGAAGCAAAGAAGAAATACTCAACCTATGACTTAGAACTCTATGCTTTGGTTCAGTCACTTAGGAAATGGAGGCATTATCTTCTACCCAAGGAGATTGTAGTCTTTACAGACAACCAAGCACTGAGCTATATGAATACCCAAGAGAAGTTGAGTAATAGACATTTGAAGTGGATGGAATACATCCAAGCTTTTACCTTGACCATCAAGCACAAGAAGGGGTGGATGGATAAGGTAGCAGATGCATTGAGCAGGAGGTTGTTGACAGTTCAAGAGATACAAGTGAAGAGCATAGGGGTTGAAAGCTTTAAATATCTCTATAGTGAGGATGAATATTTCTCAGAAGCTTATAGGGTATGTTTATATTTTGAGAATCATTTTCATAGTCAATATGTTGAATATACATTGCAAAGTGGTCTATTGTTTAAAAGGAATCAGTTGTGTGTTCCAAAAGGATCAATGAGAGAAAACCTCATTCAAGAAAAGCATAATGGCAGTCATAGTGGTCATTTTGGCATCAATAAGACATTAGAGTTAGTTCAAAGGTCTTACTATTGGGCTAAGTTGGCAAGAGATGTTAGAAAGTATGTGGAACAATGTATTGTGTGTATAAAAGCTAAGGGAGGAGCTAGTAATGCTGGTCTTTATCAACCCCTACCAATTCCTAACAAACCATGGAAGTGTGTGAGCATGGATTTTGTGGTAGGCCTTCCTAAGACCAAGACTGGTATTGACAGTGTGTATGTAGTGGTGCATAGATTTAGCAAAATGAGTCACTTTATTCCTTGCAAAACCACTCATGATGCTAGCTACATAGCTCATCTTTTCTTCAAGGAGGTTGTAAGGATTCATGGCTTACCTTTAAGCATAGTTTCAGACAAGGATGTTAAATTCATGAGTCACTTTTGGAAGACTCTATGGAGTAGATTGGGAACCAATCTGTCATTTGGATTAGCTTACCATCCTTAGACCGATGGCCAAACAAAGGTGGTTAATAGGGTGCTAGGTAACCTATTGAGGTGTCTAACAAAGGAATATGGACAAACATGGGATATGGTCATCTCACAAGCTGAGTATGCTTATAATGACAGTGTGAACCGAACTATAGGGAAGAGTCCTTTTGAGGTTGTGTATGGGATGCACCCAAGAGGAATTTGTGAGCTCAGAGATCTAGGAGCCATGGAGAATAGGAGTGGACATGCTGAAGACTTCAGTTAGACCATGAAAGAGATTCAAGAGCAGGTGAAGAAGACAATCACCAAAGCTACACAAAAGTTGAAGGAGAAGGTAGATTTGACAAGGAAGGATGTACAATTTGTAGTGGGTGAGTATGTCATGGTTCACCTCAGTAAATACAGGTTGTAGAAGGGAGTTTCAACCAAGCTATAGATGAAGAGAGTAGGACCATGCAAGATCTTGGCCAAGTATGGGAAAAATGCATACAAGATTGAACTACCTACTGACTTAGGAATCTCATCGGTTTTCAATATTGTTGACTTGATCAAATATAAGGGATCAATCAAGGAAATGGATCAGAACAGTCAAGAGATCTTCAAGGACATCAACAACATACCCCTACCTACTCAGGATGAGCACCAAGCTGAAAAGATCTTGGAGTCAAGGGTACAAAAGTCTACAAGACACAAGGTGTACATGGAGCACCTTATCAAGTGGAAGCATAAGCATTAGTCAGAAGCTACATGGGTATAAGAGGACCAGTTCAAGAATCTTGGTATTGATTTTTCATTGCTCTCTTCTTCTACTTCATAGTGTTTGTGCAGGGAGGGGCAGAATGGTGCAGGTGCACCTAGAAGAACACCTAGGAAAATACTAAGAAATAGGAAGTAAGTTTGTTTTTTTTGTTCTTTTATTTAAGGTCATGTTGACCATTGCATTTGAGTGTGTGACTTACCACAATACCTTGGTCAAGAGCTATCAGTAGTGTTTAAGTTGTGAGTTTAGACACTCAAGGTTGGTAAGTTCTAGTATTTAGAAATAAAGCCTAAAATGTTGCTTTAAGAAATTTTGGCCTAAGGTGGTGGTTATGTCCAACCAAGGGGAAGGATAACCACCTTTTGAAACTTTAAAAGGAGTGCCTTGACCTATTTGAAGAGTTGGAAGGCTTTGTGAATGTTGGAAAAATTTGTAATTTGACAAATTTTCATCAATGGTAACCGAGGACAGTAGAGAGATACTAAATTTTCCTGTATTGTGTTCTTGGTATTGTGTTCATGAATTAATCAGGAATCTTTTTATGTTTGGAACATGATTTAATTGTTCTTGAAAGCTTTTTGTGGATAGTAGTTAATCTTTCTCATCGTTTCTTAGTTGATTTCTCAGATAGACTAGTTTCTTTCCATTGTTGATCAGACTGGTGAACTATTAATCATGGAGACTTAGACCTCTATCTTCCACTATACCTGGTGTATAGTCTATGGGTAATGAGGCTAAGCTCCATTCCTATACATAGGTTAGGTCTAGGAGTCTTTAGGGGTCGAGTAGCTATGAGGAAAGTCACTTCCTAGGTGAGCTTGGCAATGCTCGGCTAGGAAGGACAATGGAAAAAAGAGCATAACTTGCAAGGGTGGCCTCTTCTTACAAAATCTCACGGTAGTAAATTGTAAGGGATTCTTATGAAGGTCTGGTACCATGGAGGAGGTCCCAACAGGCCGTTTGGGTTGAGAACTCTTTGACAGTCCCAAATCGGGTGGTCAGGAATTGGCTAAAAACCCTACATTGTGCAAAGTTTGTGGATAGTCCTGTGTATGGAAAGGCAAGGCCTAAGGGTTTCGAAATATTGAAGAGGTTGGTATAAGGACCAAGAATCCATGAAAAATATTTGGGGTTCTTTGGACAATTTTTGTGAAAATTCCATTTTTCTCGGGCTAGGAGGGCTAAAAAGAGACTCTAGGCTTGTTGCTTTGAAAACCTAAGTGAGGGTTTGGAAGAAACGATGATGAGATGGAATTTAGTGGTTTTTCAGACCTAATGGGATTCTATGGAGCATTAAAATGCATCTTTAGACCCCTACAAGCTTTTAGTTGAGTATTGAGGGTATTTGGCCTTTAGGGAGGATTAAGGGTCAAGGGTGAAGCAGAGTCAAAGCACCAAGATTGGATTGAATTGTGTATTGTGGTTGGAAGAGGGGATAGCCAGTACAACTAGGGGTAACTGATTTTGTGTTAGGACCTATAGGTTGAGAGGTGGAGGAATCCACCAAAGGGAATTGCTGAGGTGAGACCCGAAGCATGGAATTGTGATTTTTTCGTCCATTCCCCCTTACACCACACTATGTCTCATATTTTGATAGGAAAAATTACATACATGAGTGTTATAGGGAAGGGGTCTATTAGTTTTTGGGACAACACTTTTCTAGATGTCTTGTGTGTTCCTCATTTGATGAACAACCTTCTTTCCATATATCAAATCACACATGGAGGCAATGGGAGATCTATGGATTTCACACCTGTTTCAGTTATCATCAGAGACTTGGAAAGAAGAGTGGTTATTTCTATTAGGGTGGTGGATCACTCATCTTAGTTGTATTCCTTTATATATTTTGTTTCTGATGGTGTGTTTGTTCCTGCAGTTGTTTCTCACAATTCTAGTATGAATCATCATTCAGAGGAGACATTTGGATTCTTGAACATTGGTGTTCTCACTTCAATTCTAGTTCTTAGGCCATCCATTCCATCTCCTCCACCTCATGTTGCATTTGATGATACTTATATGGCTATAGATGTAGTTTCTTCGGTTTCAATGCAGTAGGACCTAGTTTCTCATTCATCTTTAGAGGTTTCTCTCGAGTCTTCACCTACTTTGACTTTTTCATTGGTTGAGTTCACACCTACTTGTATGGAGACATCTAGGGCTTCACTTGATTCACCTTCAGATATTGCATTCATGAGGCATCTTCCCTCTCACTTCTTTCAGGAGATGTGGTTTCTTCAGTCTTTTTGGAGCTACTTCATTATGGGGGCACTATGTGGTCTCTTTAGTCCTGTCTTCTAGGGGGATTCTTTCATGTATCTTTGTGATGGATGGTGTCCTTGGGGGGTATTATTGAGTCCTCCATCTTTCATCACTTAGTTGTTTTGGATCCTATTTTTTGGGGAAGAATTTTTTCCCATGTGGTTTTCTCCTTTACCCTGGTTTGGCTTAGTTTGCATTGCATTTGTACATAGGTACCTAACATGGACTAGTTTTCAGGATCCGTTCATGATTTCATGTATTCATGCATTCATGCATTCATCCTAACATTAGGTTCATGCTTGTTAGTCTACCTAAGTTACAATTAAGGGGGGGTGTTGGTGTAATTAATTATTTAATTACACTTTATTAAGTTTACTTAAGTAATAATTAATTTACTTAATTAATAAGTAAGATTTATTTAATTGAGCTAATTTTAGGTCAAAATTATGTTTTACCTTTAGGGTTATGCATACTTTTCTCTTATAAATAAATTCATCTTTTTTAATTTCTTAATTCGTAAATATAATTCATTTGGACATCTTCATGCAAATTGCTCTTGCTTTTTTTGTTTTTCTCTTGTGGAAGGTATTTTCTTGTTTGCATGTTTGATCTTGGTTTCTAGCAACCGCCACTAGTACTCTAGAGCCTCTAGATGTTTTTTATTTGAAAAGATTCACAATTGAGTTGGTAGAGGTACCTTCAATTCCTGATAATGTTACTAATCTATAGGTGTTCGAAGATGACCGACATATATTGGATTTCATCATTAATTCTGATATTTTTGAAGCACAAATAATTAAGGAAATAGATCACCCTGATGGCAGAATTTAAGATGAAGAGTTAGCTCAAGCAAGACATAATAATATTTAGAAAAGAATAATTGAGTTAGAGAGATTATTTGACATCAATCAGATAATCAAGCATAAGGATTTGCCTTGAAGCAATGGGGGGAAATCTGAATTATACAATCTACACACTAAAGAAGATCCTAAGAATGTGCTAATTGGGAAAGTTTGTACTAAGGAAGAGAAGATAAATATTTCTTAGGCACTTAAATATTATTGGAAGGTTATAACTTGGAGTTATGAAGATTTGAATACTTATGATACTTCCATCATTACTCATAGTATACCATAAAAGCCTGATGCAAATCATTGTCAGCAAAAATAGAAGCAAGTAAACGCACTCTTAGAACCATTAATTCAAAAGGAATTCCGAAAAAATTTATCAGCTAAGATAATATTTCCTAGCAAACATTCCACTTGGGTGGAAAATTTCGTTCTCATGAGAAAGAAGAATGGAGATATAAGACTACGAATTATCCATTACCTTCACTAGAAGAAGTGCTACAAATACTTGATGGTTCATAGATTATGTCCTTTTTGGATGGATTATGATGGCACTCTCAAAGTTTACAAATTTGATATGCATATTTCAAAATTTTGCTTTTGCACTTTCAAAAGTGCACCTAAAGAATCAGTCCTAACTGACCCACTTTGGAGGCTTGTAATTTGAAGCCTATTGATTGTCGTGAAAAACCCATTTGCAGACATATTCAATTGACATATGTGAGAAGGCATGTAAAATTTCAGCTTCCCATGATAAGTTTTGATAGAGTTTCGAAAAGTGAAGCTGGAGGGTTTTCACATTGTTCTATTGTTTACAGACTATTTGTTTTGTGAAGTTGCTTCCTATTTGAGCTTGATTTTCAAAACCAGTTCAATGTCATGTCAAAAAAAATGTTGTTCCATATTCCCCATATCAAAGTGATCTCGAGTGTTAGTTTGTAGAACTTCATGATCTGATTTGCTATTTTTAGCAGATCGAAACCAAATGCAATTTGTTTTGTTTTGCAGCTGCATTCCTGATAGCCTTTCTGAGAGGCCAAATTCGACCACCAATAACTTTTGATCGGTGATGTTTCAAACTAATTCCTTCTGCACACGTGCTCAGGGTATCTTAATGTTTCACTACTTCTAATGGAAGCTTGTCAAGGGTGGATTTTCTATGTTTACAAATTAGTAGTCGGGTCTGTTCTAATTGGTTCAGAACAGCTGTTGTTTCAGAAAGGTTCAACTGAGCAAATTGACAGATTAATATTTGGTTCCTCGTGATCTATTTCTCTAAGCCGTATTTTGCACTATATTCTTGGATCAAATGTCTAAATGCTTGCAAGATTTGATGTATCCTGGAGGTCGTTTGCCTGGGTTTCAAGGGTGATTCCAAAGCCAACTTGACCTATTTTGACTGTTTCCCAAAAAGGATAGGAAACTGATTCTGATGAAGATCCAATTCATTTTTTCAACTTCAAAAATATTCAAAAGGCAGTACCAGACCATTTGAGGGTAAAACTTGTTTGGAAACGGAAATTTTTTAGCCGGACCCACATGGGGCCCAACATGCTTTGCATTGTTATGATGTCCATCCATGCATATTAGAATATAGAAAAATTCAAAGGTGAGCCATTATGTGCATTGTTTCTAAGAGAATTAAGAGAATTAAAGATCATTCCTTTGAACTTCACACTTCAGGAATCTGATTGATTGATTTATTTTTGTAAATCCATGAACCTATTGATGTTCATTAGTTTAAAAAATTTGAAACCAATGAGCATGGATTAGTTTTATTCAGTGAACAGTTATATTTGAAGGAGGAACTTGAAAGATGGGGGGATCATTCCATCTGATGCACATTGCTTGAAGATTATCCATTCCATGTTAAAAGGCAACACTATTCAACTTGCTGGTTAATAGTTGAACTCACTCTTCAGTTATTTGAGATACAAGGGAAGTCTTCATAGGAGGGTGGTATGTCATCCCTACAAAACTCTGAAAGACCGTATGATTATCAGAATCATATCCAAAAGGGCATACACAAGAAATCATCTAGAGATGATAGAAAGGAGATAGGAGATAGGATGATCAGTGAGCCAATAACAGACCAAAGAAGCTGGAAAAGAAGGTATAAAGATGCAAATCATATACAAAAATATGGTTTTTGATGCCAGAAAATCTGGAAATGACATCATAGATATCATTGTTTCCAGAACCAGAGATGAACCCGCACCTAACAAGGAGGAGGTTGCAGAGATAGGGAGAAGCCCGCATCATGGTGGGAAGTGAAGGATATAGAGGTAATGAAGAATGGGACAAATAAATAAGTAGAGGGTGTGGCTAGCAGCATGGCAAGGAGTAGCATGAGAGCAAAGAAACACACATGAACTGTGTGAAAAGGTGCCATGGTGATTGTTGCATGGGCAGTAAAAATGAATGAAATTTGTTGAGAGATTTGAAACAAGTACGTTTGGAGGGATGTGAGCATCCATCAAAGCATTGGAGAAATCCAAAATAAGGGAGACCCATGAGCAGGGAGGTGCGATTGGTAAGGAGTGTGGTGGACAGGGGAACCAAACACCAGTGAGGAAGGCTTGCAATCCACCAGATAGGAAGCGTGTGGAGTGGGAAGACCAGTGGTGAAGGGACTAGTCAAGAGGTAGGTGCAACTAGTGGTGGGTGACATGACAGTGAGGAAACCTGCGGCCAGTGGTGAGGTGAGTGACCTGTAGGCTAGACCAGGAGGCATGGGCGGACAAGAGAGGCTTGTACTAGAGGAGGAACCACATACACCAGTGGAAATATGCGGCCAAAGGATGCAGAATGGAGAAGGCATCAGTGAGGCCCATGCGCAGATGGCAGAGACAAGTGTGCAGGGGAATGGAGGAGACCCTCGCGCTAGTGATGAAGGTCACCTGGGGGTGCATGAGCAGCTAGGTTGAGGCCCGCACCATGCGAGAAGAACACGGAGGAGCCCACACATATGAGGGAAGTCACCGGGGAAGTGGGAGCCCGCGACCAGGTGCAGCCCGTGCCCAAGAAGAAATGAAGGATAGAGAAGAGGATAGCAGCTAGGAGGCCCACACCAGTAGAGAGCCTACGCACACAGAGGGAGAATGTGCAGAGTCCCAAAACATGCCCAAGCAAAGAAAAATACATTTTAGGGTTTTCTCAACCATTCTCGCGGACTTCACGAAAATTTTAATAAAGCAGGCCAAAACCCCACGAGGTGTGCGAGAATGCACAACAGGGGAATTTTATTAAAAAATTTAAGGGGATTGCATAGTTTTGAAAATGAGGTGGGCCAATTTTTTATAATCAGGTATGTGGGGATTTTTATTTCCACATAGGAAAATATTTTTCATAAGGTGGGTGCTCGTGATTTCCTTTTAAAGGATTTTCGCTTGTAAAAATTTTAATGTTTCACTACGGGGTGAATTGGATGTTGCCTAAAATAAAAAGGTATAAAGTGAAATTGTAAAAATCAGTGACGGGTCGTGTGAAATATTTAAATAATCTATGAAACTTTTCACTCAAGACATATTTAAATTCAAATGTGTTTAGAGTAAAGTTAAATGCTTTCCTAAAAGGGTGAGGCATTTTAAATGAGAAAGACAAGTAAAATTTTCATGGGAGAAATTGCATAAATGAATTTGTTCATTTTATAAGGAAAATATATGCTAGAAATATAAACTTCAGCAAATGAAGAGCAAAAAAGGTAGAAATAGGTTTTGCACGGGAAAGAGGTTTTTTGAGCAGTTGGATAAAATGATGAGAATCTCCACATGGGCATGTTTTCTGTTGCTGGGAAATGATGAGCTGAAGCAGTTGGAGGGAAAGTTTGTTACAGGTAGAAGGAAGAGAAGATATTATTTTCAATTTAATCAATGGGAATGAAACTGCCATGTGTCTGCAATAGATTCAAATTTAGGGCTTCTTTTGTTTCCTTCATTCTTCTATATCTTCTTTTCTCTTCTCATTGAAAAGGGTTCTATGTTTTTGTATTGGGATGGGTAGATAGAAATTTGTATTTTCTAAGTCATTTTTTGAGTTTGTAAGCTGTAATTTTATGAATTCAAGAGTAAATACAACCAGTTTACACAATTAATATCATGAAGGTGTTTCCACATTCATGAATGTCATCAGATTGTCTCCATATTTGTACACTTTGAGTCATGTAAATTCAATAATACAAAGTGTCTTTGATTTTATCATCTCAAGTTTTATGAGATTGTTTTATTTGTTCATTGTTCTATTTCAAAGAAATAGTTAAAATGCTCTGAACAGGTAATTGTGATTTTAGGTGTGCAGATTGGATTTGATAAGAAGAATCTGATTGATATCAAGAGAAGGATTGTTGGTGCAAGGCACTAATAGTTAATGCAAAGCATTTTCAAGTTAAATCCACTGGTTGAAGACTGTTTGCTGGAGAATTCATTTTATGTGTTTGACTCCATGGCCCAGAACTGGCACTGATCTATTATGCAGTTTTGTGCATCTCAGAAACAATTTTAAATGTAAAATCATTCTTGTTCTTATTTGTTTGGATAGTTGTGTCTATCATGTTCTCCTTGTTGATTATTTAAATTCATTCAATAGTTTTCCAATATTGAGTGATACATTAAGTTTCTCAACAATTCTTTGAGAGCATAATCTGTTAAGCAATATCATGTTACTTGTGTGTCTAGATTGTTTGATATTGCTAAAGGGTTACCCCCATTGGTCTTACAGAGCCTGAAGTGTAGGGGAAATGTGTATCCATTCCATTTCCTGATAGTTGGACACTAGGCTTTGTGGTTCTTCAATATAGAGGTTGGCTACCTCTTAGAGAATTGCAAATCCTAGCTGGGTTGCTATTTTAAACACCAACAGAATGGTGACTCTTCTAGGGATGAACTCAAAAGTTTTGGTTGCAAACAGTGCTATTACAAAGTCATTAAAGTGTTGAATTATTGAATTATTTCTCCCATCCAAGTCACCAACAGAATGGCAACTCTACTGAGACGATTGAAAAAAATTCTTATTGTAGAATCTAGCCTTAAGAGTCAGTGCATAGAGTCAAACACTTTGTCATTCTGAATTTTTTCAAGAGAAGAAGGATTTCAAGCTTAGAGAATTTGTTGCAATGAACCTGAACAATTTTGTAATATGTGGTGCTCTACTGGTGGAAAGGAACTCAGAGAAAAATTTATATGTAAAGGAACTTCATACTACTTGAAGTTGAGTCGTCTGTGAAAAGAGGTGGCGACTCTATTGATTGAACCTGTTGAAATTTAAAGAAAGTTCCAGATCTACAAACATTTCCACTCAGAAAGACAACTTGCAACAGCTGCGAAAAATCCCAAGTATTCTTCACTATTGGTTCTCAAGAAAATTGTATATGGAAAACATGTTTGAACATCTTAGACAAAACTTTGGTTCCCTATTGAGTGATTAGCACTAAAATAGGGAAAGAATAGTAACATTTAATTTGCATACTTCCGAGTTGCAATTTGCAGCCTATATATCTTGTTAGAGAAGTATGTTTTAAATTTTCCCACTAAATAGATATCATATGTAAATGCATTTGAATCATGCATTGTAATATTCTAAGATTATTATGAAAAGTAGAAATAGGGCAAATGAATGATTAACTATAGAGTTGATATGTAAAATCTAAAAAGGCATATCAAGATGCCTCAATACATGCACCCTGGCATGGGTCCGGATGGAACTGTGGTCTGTGATCAGTCCCAGTCAGATTGTCAAAGAGGTTTTAGCAGTGGAAGGTATAGAGCTATCAATTTCAATAACCTTAGTGGTTACCCAAATGACATTCCAGCTAAAGTCAGAAATAGGTTACCAAGATTCATTGGTGATAAGGTTGAATCAACAATTAAACATTTGCAAGAGTTCAGAAATGTGATGGATGATTATGAGATTGATCATGAAGATGTGATCATGAGACTATTTGTTCAGTCCTTAAGAGTAGATGCAAGAGAGTGGTTCTCTTATTTACCAGCCTCTTCCGTTCATTCATGGGAAGTGCTCAAGGCAGTGTTCATGGAATAGTTTGGAGAAAGGATTAACCTTGTTCTGATAAGGAAAAATTTCATGAACATGGAGAAAGAGAAAGATGAGTTAGTCCCATCTTTTAATCTCAAGTTTTCAATGATTATTAGAGAGATCCCAAAGAACAGAAGGCCAAATGATGCTGAATGTTTGGTCATATACTTGGGAGAATTTGACAAAAAGATGAGTTATCTATTGAGGGATACAAAGCCTACAACCCTGCTCCAAGCATATCAGATTGCTATAGACATTGAGAATAATTTGAGATACTCAATGCTGAAAGGCCATAGGGTTGTGAGTGTTGGTCACCCTAACACACCTCAGTCAAATAGAACTCATGGAGCAGATAATAAAATTGTTTGTCAAGAAAGTAGTGATGCTACTGCTCCAATTTTTTCATCATCACGATCTATAGATCCTAATGAACTTCATGTTAAACATCATCACACTATGGTGTCTCAAAATGAAGGTAGTAGCTGTTTGTTTCAAGCAAGCAAGAATGAAAAGAGTGTATCATAAAATGTAGATACCTGTTGTATGAATGATGATATTGACTGCAATCATTTTACAATCAGCACATGTGCAGATCATTGCAGTAATGAAGAGGAAGATACATGGTTTGATGAACAAATAAATATGCATGCAATTTTTTCTTGTAATACCTTGAATGATGAAGGAATAGAAAAGATGAAAGACATCACTCCATGTCATGTTTCAGTTAGTGAAGATAATACAATTGTTGATGATATTTCTTCACAAGTTGGTGACCAAGAAATTGAAGATGGAAGTTCAAGAACCTACTTTGAGGAATCTGAGCATGGTTTATGCAGTGATAGGTCATCTTGTGATGAGGATGTTGATGAAGGCCAAACTGATTTCTCTTCTGATGATTGTGAAATTTATTATGAGAATGATTCAGAGGTATGTTCTTCATATAAAGAATATAGTGATATGGACATTAATGAAGTCATTTATTCACCAGTGAATGATCAAATTACACTAGAGACAGACTTGGAAAGTAGTTCAAGTTTTACATCAATGAAGACTATTGATTCTATCAATGATGAAGAATTTGAGGATGAACATATATGTGTTCAATTTGTTGATCATGAGCATAGTATTGCTGGAAGTGATGAAGATGTTGAAGAACCTGTTTATATTTTTGCTGTCCATAATTGCTTGTATGAAACAGAAATGGAAATGTTAGTGGTACATAAGAAATATGAAAGTGCACATAAAATTTTCTTTGCTGAACCTATTACTCTTGAAAATGATAGCATTGAACATGTTGTGAAGAATCAATGTGAAGACCTTGATTTAGAGTCAAATTTTGAATGGTCTGAATCTATGTCTAAAGCATCCTATATGAAATTGCATGATGGTTTGAAGAATGAGCTTCACAACACGTGTGAACCTGAGACATAAAATACTACTCATATATTGAGGTTGATGTTTTTGATGAATGTCATGAGTTGAATGAAGATAAAAGTACTTTTAGTGTTGACAAATCAGATTTTCAGAATCTTGAAACACATGATAATGTGTTTGGGCTGTGTTGTTTGGATGAAGACAAGCCATCCTATGATGTATTCCAATTGGAGGAGATACAAATGTATGAGAAATTTGTGCTCACCACATAAGATGATTGCATATTGCTTTTCAGTGATGATGTCTCCTCCGAACTTGATCATGATAAAGGGGTTAGTGAATGTGATAAGACCATATTTTTATGTGATCTTGCTCACCAGTTTCAAGTGTTGCTTCTTGATATAAAATCAGAAAATGAAATGATGAATAGTGATGTGGCTTATCTGATTTGGTTGCCATGTGAAGACAGAGTTGAACAGGGAACAAGTTTTCACTTGCACAAGGGCAATTTGGTATTGCTGTTTGCAAGAATGCAGTCACCAGTGTTGTTATGGTTTGACAGATGCAAGCATGAATTGAGGGATATCAACTCTTTTAACAAAGGTAAATGTTAATCCTCATTTTTTCATTTGGTGGCTTGGGGTCATCAGATGAAGTCAAAAAATAAAGTTGCATGGGGGGAGTAGTTTGAAGGTACCTGTTGAACTCAGCTTTTGGTCTACTCTCCAGAGATCTGGAATATTGCTATGCCCACAGGGGGCATACATCCCCAATTAGAGCCACTAATGGAACTCTCAAATTTTTCAAATTTCAGATGTCTTCCAAAATTTTGCTTCTGCACTTTCAGAAGTGCACCTAAAGAATCAGTCTTGACTGACCCACTTTGGAGGCTTGTAATTTGAAGCCTATTGATTGTTGTGCAAAAAGAATTTGTAAAAATATTCAGTTAACATATGTGAGAAGGCATGTCAAATTTCAGCTTCCCATGTTAAGTTTTGATAGAGTTTCAAAAAGTGAAGCTGGAGGGTTTTCACATTGTTCTGCTGTTTGCAGGTTGTTTGTTTTGCGAAGTTGCTTCCTGTTTGAGCTTGATTTTCGCAACCAATTCACTGTCATGTCAAAAAAAATGTTGTTCCATATTCCCCATATCAAAGTGATCTCTGGTGTCAGTTTGTAGAGCTTCATGATCTGATTTTTTATTTTTAGCAGATCGAAACCAAATGCAGTTTGTTCTATTTTGCACCTGGATTCGTGACAGCCTTTCTGAGAGGCCAACTTCGACCACCAATAACTTTTGATCGGTGATGTTTCAAAGTAATTCCTTCTGCACACGTGCTCAGGGTATCTTAATGTTTCTCTACTTTTGATGGAAGCTCGTCAGGGGTTGATTTGCTATGTTTACAAATTAGCAGTCGGGTGTGTTCTAATTGGTTCAAAATAGTTGATATTTCAGAAAGGTTCAACTGAGCGAATTGACGGATTAATATCCGGTTCCTCGTGATCTGTTTCTCTGAGCCATCTTTTGCATTGTAGTCTTGGATCGAATTTCTAAATGCTTGCAATATTTGATGTCTCTCAAAGGTCGTTTGCCTGGGTTTCAAAGGTGATTCCAGAGCCAACTTGACCTGTTTTGACCGTTTCCCAAAAAGGATAGGAAACTAATTCTGATGAAGACCCAATTCGTTTTGTCAACTTCAGAAATATTCAAAAGGCAGTATCAAACTGTTTGAGGGTGAAACTTGTTTGGAAATGAAAAATGTTTAGCCAGACCCACATGGGGCCCGACATGCTTTGCATTGTTATGATGTACATCTGTGCATATTAGAATATAGAAAGAGAATTAAAGATCATTCCTCTAAACTTCACACTTCAGGAATCTGAGTGAATTGATTTATTTTTGTAAATCCATGAACCTATTGATGTTCATTAGTTTAAAAAATTTGAAACCAATGAACATGGATTAGTTTTATTTAGTGAATAGTTATATTTGAAAGATGGGGGGATCATTTCATCTGATGCACATTGCTTGAAGATTATCCATTCCATGTTAAAAGGCAACACTATTCAACTTGCTAGTTAATAGTTGAACTCAGTCTTCAGTTATTTGAGATACAAGGGAAGTCTTCATAGGAGGGTGGTATGTCATCCCTACAAAACTCTGAAAGACCATATGATTATCAAAATAATATTCAAAAGGACATACACAAGAAAGCATCAAGAGATGATAGAAAGGAGACAGGAGATAGGATGATCAGTGAGCCAATAAAAGACCAAAGAAGCTGGAAAAGAAGGTATAAAGATGCAAATCATATACAAAAAGATGGGTTTTGATGCTAGAAAATCTAGAAATGACATCATAGATATCATTGTTTCTAGAACCAAAGATGAAACCGCACCTAACAAGGAGGAGGTTGCAGAGATAGGGAGAAGCCTGCATCATGGTGGGAAGTGAAGGATACGGAGGTAATGAAGAATGGGACAAATAAATAACTAGAGGGTGTAGCTAGCAGCATGGTAGGGAGCAACATGAGAGGAAAGACATGCACATGAACTATGTGACAAGGTGCCATGGTGATTGTTGCATGGGTAGTAACAATGAATGAAATTTGTTGAGAGATTCGAAGGAAGTGCATTTGGAGGTATCTGAGAATCCATCAAAGAATTGGAGGAATCCAAAATAAGGGAGACCTGTGAGTAGGGAGGCGTGGCTGGAAAGGAGTGTGGTGGACAGGGGAACCACGCACCAGTGAGGAAGGCTCGCAGTCTTCCAGACAAGAAGTTTGTGGAGTGGGAAGACTAGTGGTGAAGGGACCATTCAAGAGGCAGGTGCAACCAGTGGTGGGTGACCTGACAGTGATGAAACTTGTGGCCAGTGGTGAGGTGAGTGACCCACAGGGTAGACCAGGAGGCGTGGGTAGACAAGAGAGGCTTACACTAGAGGAGGAACCATGTACACTAGTGGAAATACACGGCCAAAGGATGCAGAATGGAGGAGGCATCAGTGAGGTCTGCACGCAGATGGTAGAGAGGAGTGCGGCAGGGAATGGAGGAGACCCTCACACGAGTGATGAAAGTCACCAGGGGGTGTGTGAGCGGCCAGGTGGAGGCCCATGTCATGTGAGAAGAACAAGGAGGATCCCGGACCTATGAGGGAAGTCACTGAGGAACAAGGAGCCCGCGACCAGGTGTAGCCCGTGCCTAGGAAGAAATGAAGAATAGAGAAGAGGATAGCAGCTAGGAGGCCCACACTAGTAGAGAGCCTGCGTGCATAGAGGGAGAATGTGTAGAGTCCGAAAATATGCCCGAGCAAAGAAAAATCCATTTTAGGGTTTTCTCAACCATTCTCGCGGACTTCGCGAAAATTTTAATAAAGCAGGCCAAAACCCCACGAGGTGTGCGAGAATGCACAACAGGGGAATTTTATTAAAAAATTTAAGGGGATTGCATAGTTTTGAAAATGAGGTGGGCCAATTTTTTATAATCAGGTATGTGGGGATTTTTATTTCCACATAGGAAAATATTTTTCATAAGGTGGGTGCTCGTGATTTCCTTTTAAAGGATTTTCGCTTGTAAAAATTTTAATGTTTCACTATGGGGTGAATTGGATGTTGCCTATAATAAAAAGGTATAAATTGAAATTGTAAAAATCAGTGATGGTTCCTATGAAATATTTAAATAATTTGTGAAACTTTTCACTCAAGACATATTTAAATTCAAATGTGTTTAGAGTAAAGTTAAATGCTTTCCTAAAAGGGTGAGGCATTTTAAATGAGAAAGACAAGTAAAATTTTCACGAGAGAAATTGCATAAATGAATTTATTCATTTTATAAGGAAAATATATGCTAGAAATATAAACTGCAGCAAATGAAGAGCAAAAAAGGAAGAAATAGGTTTTGCACGGGAAAGAGTTTTTTTGAGTAGCTGGATAAAATGATGAGAATCTCCACATGGGCATGTTTTCTGTTGCTGGGAAATGATGAGCTGAAGCAATTGGAGGGAAATTTTGTTATAGGTAATTGGAAGAGAGATATTATTTTCAATTTGATCAACGAGAATGAAGCTGCCATGTGTCTGCAACAGATTCAAATTTAGGGCTTCTTTTGTTTCCTTCATTCTTTTATATCTTCTTTTATCTTCTCATGGAAAAGGGTTTTGAGTTTTTGTATTGGGATGGGTAGATAGAAATTTGTATTTTCTGAGTCATTGTTTGAGTCTGTAAGCTGTAATTTTATTAATTCAAGAGTAAATACAACCAGTTTATGCAATTAATATCATGAAGGTGTTTCCACATTCATGAATTTCATCAGATTGTCTCCATATTTGTACACTTTGAGTCATGTAAATTCAATAATACAAAGTGTCTTTGAGTTTATCATCTCAAGTTTTATGAGATTGTTTTATTTGTTCATTATTCTATTTCAAAGAAATAGCTAAAATGCTTGGAACAGGTAATTGTGATTTCAGGTGTACAGATTGGATTTGATAAGAAGAATCTAATTGATATCAAGAGAAGGATTGTTGGTGAGGGGCACTAACAGTTAATGCAAAGCATTAGCAAGTTAAATCCACTGGCTGAAGATTGTTTGCTGGAGAATTCGTTTTATGTGTTTGACTCCATGGCCTAGAACTGGCACTGATCTATTATGTAGTTTTGTGCATCTCAGAAACAATTTTAAATGTAAAATCATTCTTGTTCCTATTTGTTTGGACAATTGTGTCTGTCATGTTCTCCTTGCTGATTAGTGAAATTCATTCAATAGTTTGCCAATATTGAGTGATACTTTAAGTTTCTCACCAATTCTGTGAGAGCATAATCTATTAATCAATATCATGTTACTTGTGTGTCTAGATTGTTTGATATTGCTAAAGGGTTACCCCCATTGGTCTTACAGAGCCTGAAGTGTAGGGGAAATGTGTATCCATTCCATTTCATGTCAGTTGGCCACTAGGCTTTGTGGTTCTCCAATATAGAGGTTGGCTACCTCTTAGAGAATTGCATATCCTAGCTAGGTTGCTATTTTAAACACCAACGAATTGTCTAGATATAACCAAGTAATTGTAGCAAGGTAATATTGGATGAAAATAACATTTACCACTAAGTGGGGATCTTTTTCTTACCAGAGAATGCCATTTAGATTGGTAAATTCCAGAGCCATGGATTATGATTTTTGCAAGTCAATAGGAAAGTGCATTATTATTTACATGGATGACCTCACAATATTTTCAAAATATAGAAGATATCATGTTCAAGATCTCAAAGAAATATTACATAAATGTGAAACCTACGAAGTTTCACTGAATCCTAAAAATTGTATTTTAAAGGTAATTGAAAAAAAGTTACTAGGACATATTATTTTTGAACAAGGAATTTTGATAGAACCAGATAAAGTGAGTACATTGCTCAAGCTATAGCCCTCAAGAAGCAAGAAAGAGTTGAAATCCTATTTCTATAAGATTAATTTTGTTCAAAAGAATGAAGAAAATCCATTTGCTTTTATGAGTGCTCCATTCAAAGAATAAGAGTTAAGATATACAAATTTTTAAAAAAAATCCTTTTCTTTGGTTAAAGTGATACACAAATTTAGACATTACATCCTCAGGAGTATGGTTAAGGCTATTGTTCCAGATGCTACAGTCAATATGTTGTTAACACAGAGTGAGCTCAGGGAGAAAAGAGCCAAATGGGTTACTATCCTATAGGAATTTGATCTAGAGATCATACCTATGAAATTAGTTGGAGGACAAGCTTTGGTCAAGTATATTGCAAAAATAGATCCACAAATTTCAATTCAACAATATAATTAGTATGTAAAAGACCAATATGATTGGTATTCAGATATAATGAATTATTTGGTTAGCCATACTTGCCCTGATCACATGCAAATAAATCAAAGAAGAGCCCTTAAGATAAAATCACAAAGTTATATGATCAAAGGAGGTGCTCTATTCAAAAGAAACCATGAAGGAGTCTATTTAAGATGTTTGAATAAAACAAAAGAAAAAAATGTGTTGCAGGAATTACATGATAAATTTGGAATAGCTCATGGAGCACTATTAGCTATTACACACCTCATTTTAAGAGCTGGTTATTACTAGCCAATGATTTTTAAAGACACATACGAACATGTGAACATTGCTATACATGTAAAAATCCATCAAACAAAGGAAGATTCAATGCCTAGCCACTACAATCAGTGATGTAAATGCACCCTTTTCACAATGGAGACTAGATTTTATTGGAACTAATGATCCTCCAGCATCTACAGGCCATAGATTTATAATAACTACTACCAGTTACTATACCAAGTGGATAGAAGCTTGTCCCAACAAACAATTCCCTATAGAGGTAGTAATAAGATTCTTGGAAGAGATTCTCATTACCAAGTTTGAAGTACCTTACGCATTGGTATGTGACAATGGCCCTACCTTTCCTTCATTAAAATTTTCTCATTGGGCATTTGAATTGGTATAACATTGAAATTCTCATCTAACTACTATCCACAAGGAAATAGATTAGTTGAATCATCAAATATAAATTTGTTGGATATAATAAAAAAATTGATTGAAAAGAACCCTAGGGAATGGAATGCTTTATTAAAATTCTCCCTTTGGGTAGATCGCAATAGGATGAAAGAAGCATTAGGGAATTCTTCTGATCACTTATTTTATGGAGTTGATCCTATACTACCAATAAATTTGAAAATCCCTAATTGGCAGTTTTACCAAGAGTATATAGGATTGGATGACCAAACCGAGGCTCGACTATTATAGTTGATGCATTAAGATGAAAAGCATACTCAAGCTATAGATAATTTTACCAAGCATCAGTCTGTAGTAAAAAGATGGTTTGATAAAAGGGCTAGATTAAAAAAATTTAAAATATTTGACTTGGTCCTATACTGGAATAAAGTTTTTGAATGAAAAGGTGAACATGGTAAGTTTGATAAGATGTGGACAGACCCATATCAAGTTTTTGAGATCTTGGGTGATAGCACTTATAGATTGAAGTCTTTAACTGGCGAAGATATCCCATTGCCTGTCAATGGGTAGTTTCTAAAGCATTATTTCAAGTCATAGGTAAATAGTCTTTTCGTAAATAGTTTTTTTGTAAATATTCTTTTTGTAAATAGATTTTTTTTGTAAATAATTTTCTTTTGTAAATAGTTTTTTTTTTTTTTTCTGTAAATAGTTTTCTTTTGTTGTTTTGTAAATAATTGTTTCTTGTTGTGTTTTTCTTTCTTTGGGTGCTACGTTGTTTAAATTTTTAGTGATTAGCAACTTTTGAAGGTGAAAAAGTTAATATAAAGTCAATTCTGGAAATTTGATCTATGCTTTGACCAAAAGTAGTCTTTTATTTATGGATTATTTAAGAATTGTTTCATTCTCTATACTCTAGTTAGCATGAATCATTTAGTTGATGTTGAGCTACAAATGCACACATTTTTAAATTATTCTACTAAAATTTGGGATAGAATTTATTTGCATTAAGTGAAAAATTAAAAGACTGCCTTTGCTACCACTGTAATTCCCAACCTAATAGTGGGCTTCACTTCTTGCAAGTTGAAAATGAGCTATCATTACTATATCTTAAAAAAAAGAGAGAGAAATCAACTCTTTAGTATATCCAAATAACTCTACCGGGGCTATAGATGTCTGGCTGGTAGTAGAGCTATGTTTGGGGAAATTATAGAGATAACCTTGTCGGGGCTATGGATGCTTGACTAGTACCAAGGCTCTATCCCTGGTTGGCTAAAAAGGAATTGTCAAATCATGTAGATTAATGCAAACAATTATTATTTTTAATTTTGTTGTAGTGTAAATAACCAATCTCACATGAGCTCAGTGATACTTAATTTTGTATGCTAGCTAAAGTGAAAATTGAATGTTGGAATAAGGATCCAGTGATTTATAATTAGAAGACTAAAAAAAGTTGATGTACTAATGTTAGATCCAAAATTGACTTTCTATTCTTTTGTTTAGTTTTGTTGGTTGATAGTTGTTGTGTAGTTTCACAACACGCCCCATTTTTCCCTTTGGCAAAATGTGGACCCCCTTTTTTTCTCATTCCTTTTGCTTTCATTTGCTTTGGCATGGTTCTGCGGCTTGGTAGTTTTGGCTCTCTTTTTCAATCTTGTTTGGTCCTTATTTTTAGCCTATGTTTTCTTTCCTGAATTTGGTTTTTCAATCTTTTTTATGAAGCTTAATATATCACTGGAAACGAAATCTCGAAGTGTTGTGATTGTATTGAAGAGATTGTATCTTAATTTGGTTTTAACCTCGCCTGATAAGTCGTTGAATAGAAAGTGTCAATCCCGGTAGTATCTTTTATTCTTGTATTGGAGTTCGATAATTTTATTTGTAACTCATAAACTGAAGGGTCTATTTTGAAATGTTTTAATTTTTCTTGAACCTAGTTTTCGGTCTTTTATTTCATTTTGATTTTTATGTGTTATCTTTGAAGCTAGGAGGTAAAATCCTGGTTCCTAGTATTTATCCTAAAATTTGATATTGGAAAGTGTCAATCCCGGTGATCATAAATTGATCACGTATCTTTAATGGTCCCTTCCTAGCTGGTGATTGTAGTGACACCCGAATGCCACATATGATAGGTTGTCATTAGGTCCCATTACTTTAGAATATAAAATATCAATAAGTTGACCGGGCAATGTCCAAGGCAGTTTCCAATAGAAGATAATTTAGATAACTCATTTTAGTTTTTTTGATTTCTTAAAGACATTTGAAATTAATTTTAGTCTAAGGTCGTCTAACCACTCAACTAAGAAATAATTTATTCTAATAAAACTAGAAATATTAAACTAGAAATCATAAGATAACTAATTTAGAAAGAATTACAACTAAGATAGAAAGCATAGAAACAAGTAAACTAAATAGCTGATAAAATATGGAAGTGGAAAAAAAAGTAAACAAACCATGAAACATCCTCCTCAAAAGTAAAATATTATAATAGTTGCAACAAGTAACCCATGATAATGGAAGACAAAGATTACTCCAGAAATTCAGATACAACAACCAATAGACTTAGCAATTTCTTACTGAATGATTATCTACATAGCAAAAATGACATAAAAGAAAGTACTTATCTATTTAAGCTATCCTCCCTTGAGTGGCCAACTCGCGGGTTGTTACATTCGTTCTCAAGTCACATACACTACTAGTTCTAAATTTCTTCCATTAAATATAATTATCATCCATAGCTTAATAACTCAAAAATTGACAGAAGGTAGTTTCTTTATTCATAAGTATTCAGAAATCATGTTAACAACATAACATTACTATTGAGCATCCCCTTCTACTTCTGAAAATTACATTTTTATAGAAAAACGTTAACTAAATCCTAGATTTCAAATGGTGTGGATAGCCATTGAAAATGTCTATAACAGTTTACAGCTAACTTTCATTATCTTTAAAACCCATTACATAAACATTAAAAAGGTTTGAAACGAGTCATGAAGTCTTTGACTAAAAGAACATAAAAAAATTTAAACTAACAACAACTACATCCTCAGTTCATCAACATGATGTTCAGGAGTAGGTTCCCAGCATCTATCTTAAAACTTTACCAAGCCATGTGTTGGTTAAACATTTTGTAACTGCTGCATGATGTTCGATTATTGCTCTACAAAAACACTCAAAGTAGCCCATTAAATCTGTATTGGTAGATTACCTCAAATAATCATAAGAAATAAAGTTTGTATAATTTTCCTTAAAGATAAACAATTATCTCTCCTAAATAATTAATTGGAAAAGACTGAGGATTGAGCTCATATGAATAGGCTTTTCTGGTATTATTATGATGAGGTTATTTTTACCTCATCAACGAATGATCATCACACTATCTTTTTCCTCTAGTACTCAGTCTGCATAAAAACCTAGGTGTTTGTAATTTTAATCCCAATCTTGATGATTGCACCTTTATTCAAGAAATTAATGCATTGAACCAGGTAATTAATGAAGGTGGTGAAATACTCAAGTACTTGGCATCACCTTAAGCATACAGTAGCTTTTGTAACACCCTACTTTGTGTCATGCTACAAATTTGCAAAAGACATTGAAGAATGAAATAATATTGGCATGCAAGGAAAGTTAAATTTTGAGAAGCCGAGAACACAACTACCAAGGGTTTTGGAGTTTCATTTCAAAAGATTATCATTATCAACTAGAACTAGGTATGTACTAAATAAATATTGTTAGCCATTTTCATGTTTAAAGATCTCAAAAGATGTTTTTTCCCTTTAAAAAAAATTGAAATGATAATTATTCTCTGATTTTGAACTCAACCAAAAGTTAAATGAAACACTAACTCATTTGATTGCAAAATCCGATGAAAGCTATATAATCAGATGTATTGTTGGGCACTTGTGCGAATTTTCATTTTTTTAAAATTTTATCCCTGAGGTTCGTCAGAATTTTGATGAACCGTTTTCTTCGTCTACATTTCAACGAAGATCTTTCACCAAAATTTCGACGGACCTGCAAAGTTAAATTGTGGCAGACATAAATAAAAATGAGCTCGACTATTTATTGCGACAGTGTTTTGTTTGACGATTTTCTTGGGGAAAATTAGAAGAAACTCAAGAAGATATCGCCAGGTTGAGGGTATTCATTGTCTTTTTCTAGAATTCATTTGTGAAGTCAGATTTGTACTTTCAGGTTTGAAAATCATATTTTAAAGTAACATCTCATCATATTTCATTTTTAGTCTTGTGCATTTTTAGAATTTCATTTCCAAATTTTAGACCTGACTTCACAAATTCTTTATAAGGGAATTTTTTATAACTGATGGAAAATTCTTGATGGATTTGGACAAAAATTATATTTGCAAGGTTTCAATTTTAACCCTAATGATCAAATTTCAATAGATTTGGGAGCCATAGCTAGATAATATCAAAGGTGCTGGTTGTTGTTTACTGTAACCTAGTTTATCTTCTAGACACAACATATAAAATCTCAGATAATATTGCCTTACAATGCCATCAATCTATATTCTAACCCAATACTACTTATCAAATCCTTATATGAACATAGTCACCTATAACCTCACTCAAGCATTTTAATTAATTCCTTGAATTCAATCCAAAATGAGAATTACACATGCCATAACAATGAGATGAACAAAATAACCCTTGATCATTTTATTCAAGACAAAAATATATTCATACAATGGAGATACATGACCTTGAAATGAGTAATTTTCATTTAGATGCTAGTACTGTCTTGAAAATTAAGTACCAACCAAACTAAAACCTACAATAGAATGACACCAAATGTAAGAATAGTATCTTTACTAGAATATCAAGCTCTTTAAAAATTTGGTCTGCAACTTCACTTAGACTTGACCTAAAGATATCTAACTTGCTAACCCATATTTCTGGTCCTAAAATCCTTCGTATAGGGAAAATGAAGGAGCAACAAGCATCAGAATAGAAATACACTTGTCACTGGTCACTTGGACCGCCTTATGACATTTCAAAAATTGGTTACAACAGCTGAGTCTCTGGAGAATCTTCTTGTTCATTCCATCCACTAGAGAATAACTATTGCATTTTTCGAACATCAAAAACTTGTACCAAAACTACCACCAAGACATAACCAAAATTTGTTATAACCATAACCACTAAGCTGTTAACTGTCGATTGTAGAATCTGTCCTATTCTTGTTTAGTTATGCACTTTTCTACCCATCCTTGATATTCCTCATCCGTTGGCCAATTAAAATTTACCACCTCATTTACCTTGGCACTGTAAGGTGTATACTTTACTACTACTTGATTCGCATCCCTTTCAAAAGATTCCAAAAATGTGCTAGTGTTAATGATTTTATCCATACTAATCATCAGCATGTGATAATCTGAGTCATCACAAATCAATTTGAGTTGTGCATTGATGATTTCATCTACCTTGTCTTGCCATTGCTGTAGTGATCTAACATTTCCTTGGGAATCTACAATATCTGGTAAAGATGTGTCACTCCAGTCATCAAAACTCTTTACCAACTCTTTAATCCTCCTGCTGAAATCATCAGGTAAGGCCTGGAAACCTTGCAATGACTTCACAAAGTCTTGAGTAGGCCTTAATTGTTGAGGCCTATTAGCTGCATTTTGAGAATTTCATTTCCATATTTTGTTGTGCAAGTTCAATGTTCTAATTTTAGGAGTCTAACAGTTGGAAGTCATAGTAAAATCAGAATTTAATAATTTTTGGAATTAGCATTTGAAAGTGTTTTTTTGGGTCATTAACTTCAGACTATCTTCTCTTTTAAAGGGGTGGTTGCATGCCGAATTTTTTTGGTGTAAAATATCAATATTATTATATTTTGTTACTTGTGTATGATTAAAAATGATTGGAGTGTGAGTTTGATATTTTTTGAAGATCTAAATATTCAAGCTTGGTAAAGAAAAATTATGTCAGATAATATTAGTCCGCAACAAAATGAAGAGACACTTGATAGATTGTGGGCTAGATTGAAAAGAAAGGGTGATGGAAAATGTTATTGTCCATGCAATAATTGCAAGGGCTTAAAGATGAGAAGAATTTTAATCACAATAGTCGAGAAACATTGTAGGCAGCATGGTTATCATCCATTGGTAAGTTGTTTATTATATGTGTTTATATTGATTGAATTTGTAAATGTTTATATTCTTTTAACATTTGATATATATATATAAAATCACTTGATCATGATCATGGTTTATTTGTGTCTGTCATTATTATAAAGGTGGGTTGCCCTAGGGCACATGATATGGATTATCACGGCCCAGAGAATGTGGTTTTGCAAATGGAGGAACATGGAGCTGTGAATATTGAAGATGAAGTTAATGATCCTATGGAAGAAGATGACCATGTGCTAGAAAAAACAATTGAAGATGATGGTACAAATACATTGATCCATGACACATGTAGTGGCACATCTGATCATGTTGATCGAGATGACTTTGATGATGTTCATGATTTACCCGTACTTGAGAAGGAATACAAGCCCCTTTATGAAGGCTCACAAACAACTCTTCTCTATGTTGTATTGTTTTTGGTGAACTTGAAGGTTATGAATGGTTTATCCAACATAGCACTATCACAGATGTTAAGGTATGTCATATATGTCATTTTTTTTCATCTATTTTAATTGTTGTTAGTTCATCACTAGTAAATAAAGGATGAAGTATGTACCATTAATATTCTTTATATTAAGAAATTATTTTTTGTTGTATATTGATTGGTGAATTTTTGTTACCACCATCAAATATTTTACCTTGCTCATACCGAGATTTATCTGTCATTATGAAAGATATTGGAATGGAGTATCAAGCAATAGATGCATGTCCCAATGATCATATTATATATCATAAACAACATGAATTTGCAACAGAATGCCTGGAATGTCATATCAATAGATATAGAACAGTTCAACTAAAAAAAAAGGTTCCTCGCAAGGTTCTTCATTATATTCCCATTATTCCACATATGCAACAATTATTTAGGTGTGAAAGCTTAGCGCAATTTATGGATTACCATGCACGAAATAGAAGTGGACATGAGATTCTTTGAATTCCTGTAGA
Organism: Sequoiadendron giganteum; assembly: GCA_007115665.2. Classification (NCBI taxonomy): domain Eukaryota; kingdom Viridiplantae; phylum Streptophyta; class Pinopsida; order Cupressales; family Cupressaceae; genus Sequoiadendron; species Sequoiadendron giganteum. Next base: position 221,546,282 of record CM021105.1, read on the forward strand.
TGGTTTTGCATTTAGGGACATGGAGGAAAAATGGCCACATTTTAAAGAAGAACCTCGTAATCTCAGGCTTTTATTGGCAGCAAGCGGTGTCAATCCATTTGGAGAGTTGAGATCTATTTACTCGATGTGGCATGTTTTTGTTATCAACAATAACATTCCTCCATGGATGTCAATAAAGAGGGAGCACATAATGTTGGCAATGATTGTTCTAGGTATTTGTTTACATCAATTTTCTTTAACGTAGTAGCATCTCATTTGTCTTATTTTTTGCATAATGACATGTTTTTTCATTTAATAGTCATGTACATGAATTTATATATATTGGAGTAAAATGGTTATAATAATTATGTAATGTTTATGTTCATTCAACTAGGTAAGTACCAAGTTAAAGATATGAATGTATATATTGAGCCTCTTATCGACGAGTTACTAAAGTTATGGAATGGCATGAATATGTATGACGTATCTAGACTAATAGGACAAAGAAAATTTGAATTCCATGCAATGCTTTTATGGACAATTCATGATGCCCCAGGGCTAACACATTTTTTTGGTATATTATAACGTTCGACTGCATGAATTTAACGATATTTAATTTTATGAAGTAGATATCATGCATGTTTTTTAAATAATCTATTCGTTATATATATAATTATAAAAATTGACATATTTAATCCAATTATATATGATTTGCAGGTCTTCAAACAAAGGGAAAATTTGCATGTCAAATTTGTGGTCCAAAGATGAAATCTCGTCGTTCAACAAGTTTAGGAAAGCAGGTGTTTGATGAGTATAGGCACTTCCTCCACATAAATCATAAGTATCAAACTACTAAAAAATATCTTTTCAATGGGAAAGAAGAGACTACATCAAAACCATGAAGAATGACACCTCACCTATGGAAGTTGGAATACAATAGAATTAATCATCAAGGTTATACATTGGATCAAATTGTTTATCTATCATAAATGATATATTTTGAATTTATATTTTTATATTGTTTTGTGTTTACTCATGTTGTAATTGGAAATGATTGTCGTTGTTAATTTGTTTAACTTATATGCTTCATGAAGGTTGTCAAGGCATTAATGGTCAACTTCCACATGGACTGAAAAGTTATCCTAGACAATTTAGTAGGTTTCCCTACTATGAGAAGCTAAAAATTGTGCATTTGTTTGATACAATACATATCAGAAAGAATATGATTGAAATGTTATGGAAAATATTGGATGGAAGGCATAACAAAGAAAAAATTATCAAAATTTGTAATGACATTCAGGAAGCCAATCATGCAATGAAAAATATCATTCAATTAAATAGCGATGGAGACCAAATTAATATAAGTTCCCTTCCTTGGTTATTAATGAAGCAGCAAAGCAATGCTATAAAATAAGTCATACGAAAAAATCAATTTCCCACAAGATTTTCTACGAACATAAATAATATCATAACAAAGAAAAGTGAATTTGGGTCAGGGATGAAAACACATGATTAGGATACCTTCATTAAGGTAATTATTCTGGTATATTATATATATATTTGTATATTCCATGTAATTTTCAGTGTATTATGTTTACTACTTTTGGGAAAATAATGAAAAGATCATTTTATAATTGTTGTAGTACGTTCTACCTCTATCTCTCCTAGACAACTTCGACAACAATGTCAAACAAGTTATATATGATCTTGGAAAATACATGAGGTAAGTAGTGATATTTTTTCAATTTGTTGTATATTTTTGTTAAATCTCATTAATATATTTGTGCCTTGAATCACTTGTAGATGGTTTTCATCTAAAGAAATCCATAAAGAAGATATAAATTATTGGAAGAGAAAAATTCCTCGTCTAATGTGTGAAATGAAAAAGTGTCTACCTTCAAAAAAATTCAATGCACAAGAACACTACCTCATACACCAAGTTGAGGAGATTGAATTGTGTGGACCTATACACACAAGGTCAATGTGGATGGTTGAGAGGTACTTGAAATTTTTGAAGGCTTTGGTTAGAAAAAGAGCACATCTCGAGGGTTCTATGGTGGAGGGATATATGGTATACTAGACCATGGTCTACATTACTGAATATCTTCTCAAGTTTGCAGCAAAGATCCATGTAAATCACATTTGGGATCCCAACTCCATTACTAAATTTGAAGGGGAGTACCTAATGGGGAAAGGTAGATTGAGGAAAGTGACAGGTAATTATAAGATGGTCATGGAGATTAATTAGAATACATTTTACATTTGGTTTTTATGTATATTGTACTTATTTAATTATTAATCTTCAATATTCATCAATTATAAATTAAGATCGTATACCGTGGTAATTAACTAATTATACATCATTTGTGAATTTCAATTTTTTTTATACAATTGGTCGAGAGTGGGATGTACTACATTTTTACGCCGCAAACAATCTTGATTGGATGACGGTATGGATTGAATGATGTCAACAATCTGGTCGCGCATTAACATGGGAAGGTGTGGCTTCATTGGTTAAAGAAGCTCATCGTAATGGAGATTCCAATGTTACACCAAGGGAAATTGATTTAGCATATGGTTTAAGAGATAAACAAGTATGTATAAATATATTAATCACCCAATTTGTTTAATTATTCTCAATTATATTGATATATATATATATGTTGAGATTTTTTTCTTTGCATACATTTGGCCAAGAATAAATATGTTTATCAACTAACGATATTGCAATAAGTTTTATATGTTTGACATATTGCAGGTGAAACACAACAAGGCTATGTGGTGCAATGCTCATAAATTTTGAATCAAAAAGTTGGATGACATAAAGAAAACTTGTGATTCTAGGAAAACCTGCAGTGTTCCAGGTGACTAATGTTTCATCTAGAAGCGACATACATCCAAAAGTCTCAGAAAATCAATACTATGGGATTTTGGATGATATACTTGAGTGTGACTTTAAGTCCTTCAAATTAGTTTTGTTTGTCGTCCTATGGTATAGGCTACAATTGAATGAAAATGATCCCAAGAGAACTGTTCTTGAACATGATAATGGATTTACCATGGTTAATACAAGGTATTTTGAGCGAGCTGGAAATGAGCCCTATGTTCTTCCAAGCCAATGTGAGTAGGTATTTTACTCAGAGGTTCCAGGTAAAGCGGGTTGGTCATACGTTGTTAGACATGATCCAAGAGGAAGGTCGATAAAGTATAATGTCATGGAAGAAGAAGATACTGACGAAATAGAAGATGATGTAGATGATGATTAGGATCAATAGTTAGTTGATGATGTGCCTGACGAAGATGTCAAAGAGGAGGAACTAGATCATGATGATGTAGGAGTTAATGCTCATGAAGATGATATATGTGTGGATGATGGCATTATTGAAATTGATATCAATGACGATGATGATGATATGACCAATCCTTACAATGTTGAATCTGGATCAGATGATACAGACAAAGAGTTGGATGAAGAAGAAGATCAATGACATTGAAATGTATGAGTTATGTGATTGTATTATCTATTTGATATTAATTTCTTGATAGAATTATATTTGACTAATGTGGTTACATAATTAATTTATGATGTTTTTAATTTTAATTATATTTGAATTATATTAGAATATGTTCAGTTAACAGATGTAAAAAATAAAATGGATAAACCAAAAGATGAAAGTGTGAGACCACTGCCTTGTTCGGTGTATGGAGTCTATGTAGATCTATAAAAGTGCAATCTATGATGGCAATAATTCAAAGTGTTTGGCACATAGATGTAGTTTATAACTTGTATAAATGTGCAAGTAAATGACTGAAAAACTCTACTTGAGATAGAATGACAATCCTAGTTATGTGATTCTTCTTATTGATCCAATTAAGACTCTTTAGTTACTGTGATTGACTAGAAGGGTTTAATATTTACTTGCAAGAACTAAATAATCATATCACACAAATACAACAAATGTGTAATGGTAAATTGAATATATATATATGGTTGATATATTAATTTAAACAAAAAAAAAGCATCAAAACGGAGACAACTGGATAATTGTATAATTCCACAAATAGTTGATACCACAATTAAGCCACAAGTTTAAACATCTTATTAACTTCATCAAAATTCATACATGCATCTGAGGCTTTTAAAGGAAAGTTTCATTGCAAACTATCTACTATATCTTAGTCCTATCTGCCTATATCTGTTTTACATTATGAAATAGATATAAATATATCAAAATTGTGAAAGGGCAAATCCTTTGAGAAATGTCTTTTTCTTAACAACAATAAAAAACTAGAAATTATTCTCTATTAAGCCATAAATAGATATTTGACAGATAATCTTGGTAAGTTGGCCGCTTGTGTGTATCAGCATCCTCCAGTGCATTCATTATGGATATCTCCATTTTGAACATCTTCTCATTTTGTTCACATTCCCTATCCATTGTTAAATCATTTCCTATGGCTATCTCCAGAATTATTTGCATCATCATCTCGCATTCCTTCATCCATCCTGTGGTAATAGACACTTTTTAATCCTCTTTGGTTAAGTACTTGTCCACCCATCTCTAATACTCTTCATCTATTGGCCAGCCAAAATTCACCTCATTCACCTTAGTATTGTAAGGTGTGTCCTTTAGTGCAACCTAATTGGCTTCCCTTTCAAAAAACTCTAAGAATGTGCTAGTGTTAATTATCTTATCCATACTATTTACCAACAAATCATAGTTTGAATCATCACAAATCGATTTGATTTGTGCATTGATAACTTCTTCTACCACATCTTGCCACTGTTGCAATGTCTTAACATTTCCTTGTGCATCAATAATGTCTAGAAAAAATGTATCATTTCAGTCATCAAAGCTCTTTATCAGCTCCCTAATTCTTCTACTCAAATCATTAGGTAGGGCCTGGAATCCATTCAATGATTTTACAAAGATTTGAGTAGGCGTCAATGACTTGGGCCTATTGTCTGCATCAAACCTAGAATATTTGTACATAATATCTAGATCATTGGCCCTAGGGATCCATTTCTCAGCCAAAGCAAAAACTATTTCCCGATCCCTATTGATATTTTTTATTCCATCCAAGAATAAAGAACTCAAAGAATGTACAGATGGTAATTTACCATGAACCTTTTCATTGAGATGCCTCAAAACTATGTCAACCACCTCACTTTGTTTGGCAATTGAATCATCCTCACTTGCCTTTAAGGCAAACTACAATTATGTGATCCTATTCAACATTTTCTTCTTGGTGGGATCCACAGAATATTCAACTTCTTCTTCAACTGGCCCTGGTGTAGGACTGAGAGCAGGTGCCTAGATGGGGGACCCCAGAGTTGAAATAATTGGAGTAGTAAGGCGGACCGGTCCTGCAATAGAAGGTAATTATTTGATACCAAGAGCACTGGAGGATTCTCCCACCTGCCCATATTTCAACCTATCTACTTCAGATTGCAACTCAACATTCCTTTGTTGCATCCTACTATATTTTTCAATTCTAATATTGTATTTCTCCATCAGACTCTTCTTTTTAGCCTCTTCTCTCTCAGTTGTCTTTTGGGCCAAGTTGGCCACATTTACTTTCAGGCTTGTAGCTTATGTTGTTGAAGTTTTAGAATCTCTCTTGATGATTAGCCCTCACCTTAGGTGTGGGATAATATCAGTTACATTTGGCTTTCTACCCTAGGGTGCCAATGCCCATATGGCTAGAGTTTCATACTCCTCACTGAAGGTAGAGTCCTGTAGATCTGTCTTAACCTCTTCTTCACTATTTTGTATAGGGTGCTTGGACTATAAGATAGCATTGAATGCAACTACATCATCTATGTCCCATTCAGGAAAAATAAAGACACCAGCCTGAGTCACAAGTCTTCTTCCCTCTTCAAGAGTGATGCCTTTGAATTCTTCCATTAATTTGGCCTTGACCTCATCATCATTCTCCTACTCAAACCTATCAGGTCTCGATTCTCTCCTACTCTTGCATTTGTTCTAGTACTCTTCTAGTTTCATCCTCCAAACTAGTTGCAAGAATACAAGAGTTTACAAATGCATCATCATCCAAGAATTCCTTGTAGGCCTCCATCCTGATATCTTGTACACATTGCCCCTTTACATCCATGTCAGAAAGCACCAATTGTGTTGATCTAGGAGGGGAAGGGATACCAACCTACATGTCTTGATCAGTCATAATTATCTCATCCATCAGATTTTCCTACATTTCCTCAACTCTCTGCCTCTTAGGGCTTGGCTCTGATGGTAACACTGTAGGATCACCTCTTGGTGGTGAATCTAGATCCACAATCTTTATCCCTCTGGGTGCTATGATCCTTGGACCCAATTGTGATGATGCTTGCATGAATTCTTTTCCCTTCTTCTCCCCTTCATCCTCATCACTACTCACATTCCTCTTTCTCTTGTATAGAGGCCTGTCAATTGGTGGCTAATAAGCTAGCCTTGTTTCTTCAAGCCTCACATCCGGTCTTTCTATACCAAAATCTAATTCCAAACTGACCCTCTTGGTCATCAAAGTGCCCATGATATATTTGAAATTAGCCATTAAGAAGTCTATTCTCTTGTGAAATGGAGTGAGATCCATTGATGGATCATATTTTGGATCCATTTTATGTATTATAGCCATCAACTTTTCATATGCAGTCCATTTTTCTTTATTCAACTCCTACCTATTCAAATCAAACTCATTTCTAATTAGGTCCTCGAGAAATTTGAATTCATGTGCAAATTTTCCACCTTTAATTCGTTTTATGAACAATGCAAAGAATCCCTTAGGGTCATTTTGTCTCCTAGGACCATTCTTCAAATTGAAGTCATCAAAAAACCTTTTGAAGTGGACCCATCCTCCCTTGGAATAGACAAAATCAAAAACAACAATGTAGTCAGGGAAAAAAATCCCTTTTCCTTTCTTTGTTAGGTTGTCCTCATGAATACAACCTAGTTGCCACATAACTTTAGAAAACCCCATCCTTGATGGTACATTAAAGGGGAGGATATGAGGGGTTCCCTAGGAACCATACACCCTCAAGACAGTGCTTATAGGGTACAAGATGATATCACCCCAATTGTGACACACTTTTAATTTAGGCTTCCTCACCTTCAATCAGAGGAAGTCATGCAAATCTTCAGGGACTCTTGGCACATTTACCACCAACCGAGCCCTGAGTCTGGCGGCAAAGTAGTTATCAAACTACACAAAGATGGCACCTCCCCTATTGTAAGACAAATCTGCACTCCACACTTGTACTGGTAACCTTTCTCCATTCACTTCCTACCTCAACTCCATGTTTCTAAGAAGAAAACATCATTCTTGTACAAGACCATATGCATCAATAGGGAGTACCAAAAAAAAGGAGTGTCAGTATCCCCCACATGTAGCTTCATCAAACCCTCATGCATCTTCTTTGATAGGAATGATGCAAATTCATATACCACATAGAAGCTGGGATGTTGAATATGGGCTCCCATAAACTTGTATGCAACTAGCATCACAGTATTAGGGCTGAACCCTAAAATCTAGCACAATGAATAAAATATTGCCAGAAAGTGACTGGCGAAATAGCTCAGCTTGGAAGGCTCCTGGTCATTTGGGCTGATAAGAATTGTTGAACTGCTTGCCCTGGCCAAGTGAGGAGGAGGAACCTCGATCTAAAAAGAGGCTTTAACCTTTTTTACTCCTCCTTCATCTCCTCAAAATCTATTTGGACTAAGAAAGGGATATACTCAGTCAAATCAAAAGTCTACCGAATCTCATCTGTATTTATGCTTATCAGAATTCCACCATCATTATCCTTGATGACCCTTATCATAGGATCATACCGTGTTGTTGCTGCTCTGAGCAAGTCAACATCAGGGAACACATTTGGCACTGTTAGTTTCCCCATGTCGTATCTCTAGCCATTAGAGAAGGGGTGAGGTAAGGTTCATTGTCCATACCACAACCTAAACATTTCAAGACTAGTCATAGGAATCCCGACATCCACAATGTTATAGTTTCTACATAGTAGACCTTCACCTAGGGTCTTTCCATTCATTAAAACCAAACCACTCTTCTAGTCATTTGTTAACAACGGGAGTTGATCCAAGAAGTCATCATACAAATTCCTCTTCAAATAATCAACATGGCCAGAGTGTTGCTTCGGTGGTGCCATCTTAAACAACTAGGGATTCTTTTAAAAAATCAAATCCTTGAAGAAACTAGGGGTACCTAGAACACAAAAATACAGCACAACTATGCAATTCCAATAATTCAAATGAACCACTAACCCTGCAACAATAATTAACAAAACCTCTTGACCAACACAATATAACCCTTCACAAAGATATAGTCAAATTAACCCAGTAGTTTAGAAATTAACTCACAGGATTTCACTCCTTGTAGAGAAACAAACTTCATAGTGATCGCTCAAATTTTTTTATCTCTGGCTTTGAACTGCTTGGAAAATACTTGAATGCTTTTGTGATGAAGATAGAAAAAGAGAAGATAATTTATGTCAATTGAATTGAGTTAGTAGATGTCTCGTCCATGATTAAAGCTCATTTGCATGTTGTGCCAGTGACTCCAATCACATTTGATGCGAATTTAAACTTCAATCGTCGATCTTTTATTTTTGTTAGATCATTGAACAACCATCTTCAAAAGGGCTGATGAAATATCCTTGTCAGCATCAAGGGCCCACCACAGAAGGAAACACCAAAGGAATACACATGGCACCCACCCGTGATATCGTGATCACTAAACATCCTGCATCTTTGGATCACGCAATGGCGAGAAACCGTTGATTCCTACCATCGACGATCATGTTCACTCATAGTAGTCAACAACACCAAACATAACTGTCAAGCAACTTTATACCAAGATTATAACATCACCGTCGATCTCGAGCACGTGCATCTCGTAGCTATTTTAGTAACCCACTTTATAATGTATTTAAGTCCGACACAAATATTAAACACTTTATTAATCCCTTTTCGACCTTGGCAGCTTGGGACACGTGGCACTCGCCTGTGATATCGCAATCACCAAACAACCAGCGGTGATGTCATCACGAGATTGCGGGGAGTGGTAAGGATCAATCGTTGGAAGATCGACGATCCTTAAAAACACCCCTTGCAAAATAAAACAACTATTAAAAGGGAGAAGGGGACATCGCCTAGGACAACGAAAAACGATGGCTCAAAGTTGTTCTTAAAGCACAAGGCACGAACCGACCCAGACTTAAGAAGTAATAAAGTCAGGTGAAATATTTAACATTATTTATTAAAAGGGGTCCTAGCCTAGATGAGTTAGGGTACAACTAGGGTTACAATTATGGTTAAAGTTAGTGTTGGTGTTTCAATTGGGGCCAAAATTGAATTCAGATTAGGGTTAGGGTACAATTAAGATTATGATTAGGGCTAAATTAGGGTTAGGTATAAGGATCAATTATGGTTACTATTAAATCTACCGAAAAACTTATGGTTATTATTAAGATTAGGGTTAGGGTTCAATTAGGGGTAGAGTTTAACTAAGGTTAAGGTTAATTTAGGGTTAAGGTTTACATTAGGGTTAGGGTTAAGCTTCAATTTGAGTTAAGGTTTTGGTGGAGCTTTTAAAATATTTTCTCCTTGTAGGTATGTTTTGTTCTCGGTTTTGAGTGGTTGGGTCAGGGGTTTTCTTTTCTAGCATTGACTTGTTATTGACAGTGGTCGATCACTTAAGTGGTCTTTTATCCCTTTTTGGTCATGACTTTACCGGCCCCGTTTACCCGTCCTTTCGGTCTTTTGGCGTCATGACTACATTATATTTTAATAGTGTCGGGCTATTGAATTATTTTAGATTAAACCTCTAAATAATATTTTTGACCTTGAGGGTCAATTCCCCATCCACCTAGTTTGTCGCTTTCTTTATGAATAACTTTTTTGCATGTGTAGATTTTGCGACCGTCAGATGAAGTGATTTCAATCTTGACCGTTGCTCGCAAACCTCGCAAGGTTTATGCTAACATCACAAATATGGTGTGAGGCATGCGAGATGCTGCCATCTAATACATTTGATGGTGGAGACTAGTTTGGCTCGTTGATTGATGATGAAGTGGGATGCCGATAGTTGTTTCCATACCATCGCATCGTGGTCGTTCCTCGCTGAACTTGGAAAATTAAAACTACAATTTCAATAATGCTCTGAGGTGTGCGATTCGGTGATGCGTGGACTTCGATGTTGTGCATTGATAACAAAGGCAGGGCTCATTTTCATGCTGATGTGGTGCCCGATAGGTGAATATCCTGTTTGTTTGGTGACTGGAGGGAGAACGTGGAATTTTCAAACTATTTTGAGTAAATTTGAGTTGTTCTCTTGGCCAACGTTGTGATTGATCAATGACTCGTATTTAAAAATAAATTGGTATTGTACTATAGCCATTTTATCTCATGCAAGTGAATATTAATGGTAGAGTTTGACTCTTCCTACATAATTAAATGCTAAAATTTGTGAATTACTATTTGCGTGTTGTATCTCTATATTGAGGAAGAATTGCTTGGTATAGAGTGAAGCAAGCTATGGTTACAATTTCTCAATTTCGCCGCCCTGGATGTTCTGCGATTGAAATCGTAAGTAGTACATACGCCATTTCTTGTAAATTCAGAAGATTTTATGGTTGATTACTGGGCAATTCATGATGGTTTCTTGTTTTTGTTCTTGAAGAATTGATTGAATAGATTCACTTTTAGAGCTTGTCTAGATAATTGCTAGGGAATTTTAAATATTGAAGAATTTTTTGTTAAGGATAAAGGAGAAAATTTTAATTATTTGCTATCTGAAAATAAGAAAACCCTAGTTCAAATTATCATTAGTCTAGTATAAATTCCACCCAAGGCCCGAAGTTTTGGTTCTAAAACCACTACCAAGTCTTTATCCCAAGATATTATTGATTTGTTGTAACCCTCTACTAGCAAGAAGCAGGAGGGAAAGGTTTTGTTCTATGGGCCTTGAATCTTGGAAGGATTGATAGACAAGCAATGTGCAATTTAAGATATCGAGTTACCATACACCGGGTGGAAGTTGTTCTCCACTTGGTTTGGGAATAAGAATTTGCCGGTTCCTTTGTGTAATCCCTAGAGGTTAGACCTGGGTAAATTGGTGGTTCCCAATGTTTATATGGATGTAGATATTTTAAAGGACATTGCTACTAGATATGACCCTATGGCCTGAATTGTCAAAACACATGCTGGTGTGTAGATGATTAAGATAGCCAAAGAAGAAATTGTAGAGATTTTCAAATTGCATGAATGGAGTTAGGATACGGTTCCTGTCGACTTGGAGGTTTTCAGACAAGAATATAGAAATACTAGGGGTTTGTTTAGAACATCCTTTTTAATACCTCATTTGGCAGTCTCAGGAAGAGAAAAAAATCAGAAGAAGGTAGTAATTGGTAGGAATGAGCCTGAACCTTTTCCTATGGACTATTTCTCTAGTTATTTCAAGAAGATTGTTTGTGCTTTATGTCAAGTTTTGGGAGTCAGCTTAAAGAAAACCTTGCTTACCGATATTATGTATATGGCAGTAAATCTCCAGCACCCAGGTTTTAATGTAATATATGATTCTGCCAGTTATTTGGCAAAGAAGATGCACATAGGTCTAGTAGCCCTAAAGGAGGGGAATAATTGGGTTGGATTTAGATGGTATTCCTTGTTAATCCACATGTTTTTGTATAGGGGTCAGGTTGTGTTCGAAAAATATATGGAATTAAAGAAGAAGGAAGGAAACATTGAAATGCCTATCCAATATTGGACTAGGATTCTTGACATGCATGATCAAAAGTTTTATTGTGTAACTTTCCATAATGTCATTGGATCTAAATTAAGGGAGGCCCTGGTTCGTGACCCCCTAAGGATCCCAAAATAAATTCATGACTTCTTGAGTTTGATGGAGATAAGGCCTAAATTGAACATAATGCACAATTAGGGACACATTATCCCCTATCATAATACCACAGTTTTCAAGGTTTTTGGCACTAATGTCAATCCAAAGGTTCTGCCAAGGGAGATGCCCCTTAGAATTAGATTTTTGGAAATCATGAGGTAGTTGGGGGGTGCTCAGAAACTACACTTTCCAGTTGAATAGAAGAAAGGTTCTTTCTTCCCTGAATGTACAAAATTTATTGATTTTGTTATGGCAAAGGGAGGATGGAAGGAGTTGCATAGATTACTTGGGCCTTGTAGGGTAAGGACTGTGTGCCCCATGAATCATGATCCTAAGGGTTTTATCTCTCAAATGAAGGCAAAACATCAGACAAGAGCTTTTGTCCACAACTTCTACTTTCCTGAGGACACCATCAGGAATATTTTTTATTTGGAATTACAAGATGAGAGAAAGGAACTATATATTGCCTACTCTAAAATGGTAAAAAATAAGCAGGAGAAAATACCTAGTTTCAATCCCATACCTAATGCTAAAGATGAGTTTAGCAGGGCAATGTATGCTATTGATAATTTTGAGAGCTTGGCTAGGGTTTTGAAAGATGAAAGGGTTATGGAAGAAAGGGGAAAATCATAAACCATCGAAGAGTACCTTGAGGTAAAGGAAGGGGGGAGGCCTACTTATCAACCCCAAAAGAAGATAAGGGCTTTTTCTAGAAGAAAGGGAAGTAGGGTTGAAGATATTAATAAAAATATTGCACCATCTTCTTCAAGGTAGTTAGTACCAAATGTTGTTGATTTAGATTCTCCTCCAAGTTTTTCAGAATAGGCTTGCCCACCATCACCAAAGAGGCAAAGGGTTGAAAGAGTAAAGATTGTTGATTGTGATGGTGATGAGGATGATGACATTATTGTCACTCCGGATAAATGCATCCTAAGATGCCATTGGAACCAGTTGACATTGCAATAGGTTCAGGTACAGTTTTTTTGAGGTTAGGAAAAGATGAAATCAAAGGAATAACAAACAATGATGACTTGAGAATAGAAGCCTGCAGAGATTTCATGATGGGTGACTCTTTTATTCAAATCAGTGCTTTTAAATATTTTGTGTGGAGAGCACATATTGCATTATATGTTGAGAAGGTGGCACATGAGAGAAGTCTACATCCAGAGCTCCCGGAGAAGGTAATTCAAGCTAAGGTCAAGGAACAAATGAGAGACAAATTCAAAGAAATAACACTAGAGCAGGGCTGAGAATTGGTACAAAAAAGTGGAGTATTGCTACTCCTTGAATGGGATATCGATGATTTTGTGGTGTTTGACACAATAAGAAGGGCTAATAAGCCACTTCTTGCTACTGAAGAGGAGGCTAAATTGGCACTCAATAGATTGGCCTTTAGTGAGGAATGGGATGCATTGGCAATCTGGTCCCTATCCACTGGCTCTAAAAATCCAATTATTGCAGAACCTTCCGACTTTAGTGGTCACTTGGTTGTGAGGAGAGTTGCTAAAACCCCAGCATTGGAAGCTACTGATATGGTCATGAATGTTGCCAAATTCACCAGAGCAACTATTGAAGATTTGACCAAGGATCGAGATACTATGAGAGGCCAATATAATGACATTATTATTGAATATAATAAGAGTCAACAAAAGGTAGCAGAGTTAGAAACTAAATTGGCTTTATTGAGGCAACAAATGGATACCATGAGATCTCAAAAGCAAGCCAGTTCTAGCCACACTGTTCTTGACCCACTAGTAGAGTAGTCTCAACCTGTGCACAAGCACAATCTTTGGCTATTGTTCCATATAATATGGGACAAGTTCCTATCGCTATTGAGGGGGCTACTAGCCCTGAAGGGGGACTTTCTAGGGAGAAATTGATTCATCAGGTTGAAGAATATAAGGATATGGTAAAGAAAATCTGGGATGCAGCAGGGAGAAGCAATGCAGTGATAGTAGATATTGTTTTGAAACATTTAAATAGAAGGGTCCAGAGTAAGCTAAATAGTGTTCATGCAAATTATGTCCTAATGTTGCAAGCTCTAAAAATGTTTCCAAGGGATAAAGAATTGGCCATCCCATTGCTAAGGAAATGGAGCCCTAGAATGGAGAAGTTTAAATTCATGGCAATAGGGGCAAAACAACATGGTGATAAATATCCTACTATTATTGCAACATATCAATTGGTCAAGGGAATTGTTGAGCAGAAGTTTTAGGGATTTCCACCCTAATGGAATCCAATATTAAATTGTTGAAAGATGTGTATGATGGAAAGAATCTAACCCCATTGCCTCATATTTTACATAGTCAGGATGAAGTCAAACCCCTACAGGTTTGGAAGGAGGAAATGAACAATATAATGATGTCTCAAACACATGAGATATGCAAAAATTCTGACATCTGCATGCTAGAGAATACATTGGAAAAGTTGTCTTTTGTTATAAGTTTCTTAGAGAAATTTGATAAAAATGCCACATCATTAATGGTAAAGTATGCTCCCTATCAAAACAAGGTTGATTAGGTTGTAGCTTTCCAGTGGCGTTCCGAGGAGGAGTTTGAATTATGGAAAAAGGTGTTCATTGATGAACTGGAATTATGAGTGTTATAGTCAAGAATTGCAACTTCGTCATGTATAATATAGGTCTGGCCTTAGATATTATATTCTAAATTTGCATTCTCCTTTTGACTCCAAATATAGGGTGCTGAGGTGGAGCTAATACTATAACAGCTAAGCATGCCTTCGATGTATGGGGAGCGGCCTTTGGAGCGATGTTTTCTTTCCTCCTTATCAACTAATGATGATCTTTGTATTATGCTCTCCACTCACATAATAGAATTTTAACTGAATCAAGAGTTAGCGGTCCAATTACAAATGGACATGTGTACTCTCTGACCTGAAGCTTGTTGGCTCCCTTGTTTTATAAAAGGGAATTATGGGCTGAGAGAGTGGTCAGTTGAAATATCCAAAATATGAGAAATAAGAGTTTAGTAATATACAGAGTATGAATTGTAAGTCTAGGTTTTAAAATTTTTTGAGTCAGATTGGAGAACTTTGTTAATCATGGGGTTTTTGAGCATGTTTGTATCAAACTCATGAATATTTGGAGTTTATTTTCTCTCCTATTGTGTTATGTTACATGGATTATTAATGAAATATCGATCAAAGATGATTTTTATTGATTTTCATTTGTTCTTTACTGTGAATTATGTTTAACTATAGCTCTGGTTCAAAGGATTAGTTAAATGCTTCAGTTAACCAATAAATTCATTCAATATAACAAATTAGATTCATAAAGGAGTAATAAACTCAGGTATAGATATATGGGTTGTAATGCAATTCATAATAGATCATAAGTGTTCAAAATGAAATTTACATTGTAGTTCAGTTTTCTCTTTTGACTCTATGCATTGGGATATGGCACTGGAATTCTAATTACATTTTATTCTCGTATGTTTTGTGTTATGGCATCAGGATATTTTACTCAAACATTTCCTATCAATTTACTTTATGTGAATTTTTCAATTCTTTGTTAAATGGACATGAGTCTTTTTTAAGGAATAGCCAATTTCTTGAAGGATTTCATCCTTTAACATTAATTGAGGATCTATCTATTGCTTACCTGTGTGCAAATGAATTGTTTAAATGTTGTATGTTAAGAGCACATGTTAGGGAATACCCTCCTGGATTTTACAGAGTCTGAAGTGTAGGAGAATTAGCCTTATTTCTATTCTTGTTAAGTTGGCCATATTGCTCCTAGTCTTTTATTATTGAATGTGGCAAGTTCATAGGAGCTTCTAGGAAACACATGTGGGTTGCAGTAAAAAAATGCCAACAGGTTCAATTGATTAAAAATAGGAGCCTTGAGAAGGATATATCTCGACGTACTTTACATATATTTGTAAAATATAGGTATGCTAGTTTATTTGTTACAAAAGAGTTTGCATATATTTTATTTTTCAATTGTTTTTAGAAGACATATTTTTTTTATTAAGAAGATTAAATTATTAATTATTAATTATAAATAAATAGGATTCCTCAATAAATATGTATTAATTTTGTGATATCTTTTTTTATGAAATTAGTGTATAGTAAAATTTCTCATATTTATAGTGTTTTTAATTTTTTAATTTTACTTTTAACTAATTATTTAGGATGCCTCACCCAATATTAAATTTTGAAAATGAAGAACAACAGAGAGAATATGCTCAAAATTACATGAGACAAAGACGTGAACAAATGAATAATTTACAAAAAGAAGAATACATCGTGTGCGAGAATCTGAAGATGAGCAATATATATTAAGAAGATTAAAAACAAATGAGCATTTAGACCAATTTAATGAGATAGAAAAACAAAAAATACAAGTATGCAATCGTGATCTGAAGATGAGAAATATATATTTAGAAGATTACAAAAAAATGAGCATTTAGACCAGTTTAATGAGATAGAAAAACAACAAATACAAGTATGAAATCATGAATTAGTTGAAAGGAATTATGAATCTCATGATAATATAGAGGGTAAATTTGAAGGAATGAATTCAATTACAATAGATCGTGTGTTACAAACACTAGATAATAGAGTTCAAGATGCAATAAATGTTGAAACTGAAAATCATGAAGAAAATAATAGTCCACAATATGAGTTAACCTCTCAATTGAGAAGACAAAGACGACTGCAAAGAAGACAGAATGTCATAAGAGATCTAGTTACATGCAATAACAATAGAAATGTGCAAATTGATTTGAAAGATTTAAAAATTATATTTCGACATGGTCTGGATAAACTTGCAACACCAAGCATGTGTTGCATTTGTCAAGAAAGTTACCCTGCAATGAAGGTTGTATGAGTTCCTAAAGGCCCAATTTGCAATAGATGTCGACAAGAGAAACATGATCATCAATTTTTGATATTAAATAATATGAATCATGGTCCCACAACCATTAGAACTTGCAAACTTAATTAACACAAATTGAGGAAATGTTGATAAGGCATGTAAATCCAATACTTCAAGTCACACATGCAACTCAGTACAAATATAAAGGACATACCATAATTTTTCCAGAAGAAGTAAGAGAAATAGCTAAAATTTTACCACATCTAATAAAAGATTTACCAATTATTATTGGTCAAAGGAAGGACCAACGCGGAACAAATTACAATTTTACAGTCAATAGAGAGAGGGTGTACAAGGCATTGAAATATAGAATATAATATGATAAGTTTTATAGAGATGTGCAAATTGATTAAAATGCTCTTAGTGAATTCACATGCAATTCAAATGAAAATATTTTTGACAAATTAAACTCTATTCATATGGAATTTCATTCAAATATTTAACTAAATATAAAAAGCTTGGGAAAATAAAATTAATAATAAATTAAATAGTTAAAAATCAATTTTAAATAACCATTCTATCTAAATTTATTAAAATAATCAATAATAATTTTTTGATTATTAATTATTTAAAATAAAATTGATGAGTAATTACAAAGAATTCATAATTTGAAATTCTAGATTTTGACAACATGATCTATTCACAAGTAGGAAGTATTTTTCACATTGTGTCAAATTTTGATATTGTTATCAAGATTCAATTATGTAGTTTTACAAGTCAAACTCATTGAATCATGTTTCATGAGTAGTGTTTCACAATAACCCATCTCTCATGATAATGAATGGTCCACTTAGCACTCATTGCATCTAAATGATTCTCAAAGCGATGAAGCACTAGGCCTTCCCAGGAGGTCACCCATCCCAATATTACATGATCCATGATTTTATTAATAATTGATCACTTTAAATTTTGACAAACTTGACACACAAATGACAATTTGACAATGAACTTAATGTATCACAATTAAGTTTCAAATTGAGTAACACAATAGAAACTGAAAAAAATTGAGAGATTGTTATGAGGGTGGTGATGCAAGTTTTCTAATTAGAGTGTATTCCATGAGATTAAAATCCTTTGAGATATTTTGTCAAATAGTTCACAAGACTTCTCTATCCTCCCACATTTTACATAGATCTGAAAATGGAGTCTACAACCACAACATTTGAGAAAATTCATCTTCATATTATGCTTTGATGGATGTCCATACCTTGTTCCAAATATCCCATATTAAGGAAATCAACAAGGATTCTGGTGAAGGTTGTGAAATTTATCTATAATCCACAATTATAGACAATCCATTATGTATATTCTACAATCATTATAGTCCACAATTTCACATTTATCTGGTTATGTATCTACGCTTTGATTTTCCTACTGAGTTTTCAATGTAGATCCATTTTGTGTATATCTTACAATCTGTTGGTGTTTTTTCCCACACAGGATTTGCAATTCTCTAAGAGGTAGCCAAACTCCATTATAAATAACTACAAAGGCTAGTGGCCAATTAACAAGAGTCAGTCAAAGACTGACATCTCCTTCACTTTTGGCTTTGTGAAACCAAGGTGCGTAAACCCAAGTGTTTTCATAAGAATGTTTCATGATTGGTAAGAACACTTCTTATTACAGATGCAGTCCCCACTAACACTAACAGACAATCATTGCCCTAGTTGTGGTGAAACCAAAGAATACTAACAGACATCCCAAAGCAAGGAGACTGGAAATTATCATAAGATTTATATCCCAAAAAGAGATAGAAGTTGATATTTGTTAAAATGTTCGGGTATTGAATCATCGTGCTTAGAGTCACAGTCCTATACCTGAAAGGAATTTACCAATACTATCCAGTGCCTCATCCATTGGGTGGGAGTCATATAAAACGTAATTTAGATGAAAATGAACTTATCACCATAGTGCTTTACTACCATGATATTTGTCAGTATATTAAAACAATACTCCTTAGTGAATCCTGAGCATATAACCATAAACATGCAATTTATGTTCAAGAATTTGATTAATTCATTAAGTTAAAGCAAGAGAAAAAATTACACTTTCAACTACACCATTGAAACTGAATGAACAAACCCTTGATAAATCCATTCATAATCCATGGCCCATACACAAGAGAGAAAAATGTCTTAATTTTTTTAAATTTCTTTCGATATCAGTAATTACAAAAGCATAGTATACTTATTTCATACTATTCCCAACCCAACATGATTTCCTACATAATACCTTCAAAATCCCGCATTACCACTAACTGTACCTATTCTAAGCCTTCAGACCCAAAAAAACAACCCTTAACAATGAGCCATCAAATCTCCTTTATAGGACATGAGAGCAACAAAGCAATAGGCTACATTTTTCATTTCATAATTGAATTTCATTTAGAATGAAATTCAAATTCACATTCCTCATCATTAAAAAAAACCATAATTAGTTCGAGGAATCAAAACAGTTATACCATTGTAACCAACCAGAGCTAACGATAAAAGAGCGTGGTAGGCACGCATACGTCCACATCAACACACCACCCAAAAGTAAAACACCCAGCAACTGCAACTACTTACAAGACACATGACCTCGGTAGAGGCAACCGCTCCTGGTCCTCGCTTTAGTAAGAAGCGAGACCAACTTCCTTTTATCCGCTTTAACACATGATCTGGTAGCATGGCACGACACCATCATAGTTATTGGGGAAACTACGAGGGCATCTTCATTGACCCCCAACAACTTGGTCATGGACGCCAAGTAATGTTGGTAGTCCAAGTTAGTTTCGGACCCATCACCATCAGAACCAAAAGATAGCACCAGTGGGGACTTGGAGCTCCCTGACCCTTTATAAGCATCATGGACAACCTCGGGCTTGCTAAGGATAGGTTGTACCCCGTTAGGCTACAAATTTCTCACCCCAAGTCTAGTACTTCTATGCATAGCCGAATGGTCCATTGCAAAGAACATCTCACAAAATACAAGAGAGACTCAACCACCTGCAAATAAGACAACTCAAAATGCGATGATAAGACCAGATAACATAATGAGCATTTATAGAGTTAATTGATGTGAGAATATTAATTGCTCGAATGCAGCACGAGCATTCGAGCATTTTAGTGGCTGATGTAGCTACCACAAATTATTCCTGGCTTGCGAAGGCATGGTGTATAACCCATCATTGCATTTATCAGGAGAACACTATTCACACGTAGGAAAATCAGGCAACGATCCACTAAAAAAACCCACGCCATTAATGAGAACAACTTGTAGAGATCAAGAACTCCTAATGCGGATGAACAAGAACCCAACAAAAATTGAACCGTTAATGCGGATCAAACATGGAAAGTTGGACAACTCAGATTGAGTCAACAATTGTTTGAAAATCCAAATTAGCACCCTGGGAGAACCATGCCCAATCACAACCCAAGAAAACAAGAGGTTTCAACTGGACAACAGGTCCCACCTAGCCCCATCGCTTCAAGAACTAGGCCACATGTCGCCTCTTCGTAGACCTCACAGTACGCTCAGGGGCCTTTAATCTGATCGTGCAAGATCCACAAGGAAGGATTATCGTTCATCTCTCTTGTTAATACCCCATGGGTAGAAAAACCCCACCTTAAACCCCAAAACCCTAGCCTCCATCCATGTAAATTTTAAGTCCCACCACAATCCTTGTACGGTCCACATGATTTTTTTATCCTTTGTTGAAGAAACTATTACAATATATTTCTTGTTTATGTACTTAATTTCCATACATGTTTATAAAAGTTTGAAATTATTAATAATATTAATTTTGGCAAGACATTAAAAGAGAGTTGATTGTAAAAAATATGCATCCTAATGTGAAAATTCAAACAATGGAAGCAATGACTATAACACATAAATTTTTATGTAGTATCCAATTCAAAGAATCATGTTACCCTCTACCTTGATTTTTTTAGTATAAAAAGCTAAGGAAATGCTATAAATAAGATAATAAGTTGACTATTAGTATATACCAATTTTCATAAAGATGTAGATTGTTGGATGTTGTGGTTGTGTTGCTCATGATATGTGGTTGTCATTAATGTCAACATTATTAGCACTAATGTCTTAAAGGTTGTATATGTCGAGGATATTGAGAAAATTAGAATAAATATGTTGCAGATAGTCTATAAAGTTGTGGAGATCAGAGTGGTGGAAATTTTTGTACGTTGGTATTCTGAAGTCGTGTATTAAAGGGTTTGTTGCTGAGCCTATCTAGTATATCCTCTGGAAGTTTCAGAGGTGTGCATCAAGATTGAAGTGAGTTATGATTTTTTGTGTTCCTACACTTATTTTGTTGCTATAGTTGGTGTTTCTGAAAGAAGAGAATGTAATTCTGGTGAATTTAATTGTTGTGTATGCTCTTGAGATGTTCATTGATGTTTCTTGATCTCATACTCTATCATTGTGGTATATCCACATTGATCAGTGTGCTCATGGTCAAAGATTTTTCCTTTGCATGTTCGAGTTTTCATGTTCTTGGTTTACATGATGGTGGTAGCATGTTGTAGATCCTTGTGGATTAATTTTTGAATTCTTGGAATGTTCGAGGATGTTGATTTAGGTCTTCATTATGTTGTGACCGATTTAGGTTGGTGTGCATTGAGATTCATTCATGAATTGGGCCGACAATTTGTATTCATCTATTATTTATTTTTGGCCGATAGAGTTGTTAATGTAAATTGATGAAGTGGATATATAAGAGCAATTGTTTTATTTATTTAGAGATAATGTATGTGAAGTCTATGCGAGATATGCATGAATAAATATTAAATCATTCGAATGAAGAGAAAAGTGTGAAGAATTTTAAGCAAAGTATGAAGAAGTATTTATGTGCCTAACTGAAACTGTCATCAGGATTTTGAAGAAGCTAATTTCTCAGTTCAACCTCATCAGATGGATTTAATTTGATTATCTTATGTAAGGAAGTGAGCCTTCCCTTTGAGCAATGAGCTCTAGGCAGTGTTCCTAAATGCATGTGCATTCCTTATTCATTTCTTTTATAATTTTAACAGGATATAAATTGTGAATTAACCTCCACCATGGTTTTTCCCCTAACAGGGCTTGCACACAAAAATCTTGGTGTTATGTGTGTTTCTGATGTGTTTTTGATTCATGCTTTCACTATTAATTATCAGATTTGAGATTAAAGGTTAATAAGGTTAAATAAGTTTCAATTTTGTAACAACTGATTCACCCCCCCTCTCAGTTGTCTATCCTTGTTTTCCAACATAGATATCTTCCATTTCAAAACACACAAAACAATATTCAGTAGATAATCATTCATCTTTCATTTGTATAGTGATTAATTTATCCCTATAGGAAACAAGTAGAGTATATAAAGAAAACTAACAAAGCCACAACTACCCCTATTTTTTAGTTTAGTGTGCATTCCTTCCTCTCCCTAATCTTCTCAGATTATTTTGAAGAGACCAAGTGTTGTAACTAAACTATGGTTCATTCTATGTGCATGTAATTTTGATCTTGATAGAGAAAATTAAAAAATATTAATCTACTCTTGTCAAAACACAAACAACACTCAGATTTAGTATAAGAGTCAACCAATCATAAGGAAAACATAATATGAAGATTAATTTTCTCAAATCTTGTGGTTGTAGATGCCCTTTTGAAATCTATGCAAAATGTGGGAGGATAGACAAATCTCATGAACTATTTGACACAATGCCTCGAATAATTGTAATATCATGGAATACACTCTAATTAGAAAAGTCTCATCACTGCCCTCATAACAATCTATCAAATTTTTTTAGTGTCTATTGTGTTATACCCAATTTGGGACATGGGATATAACAAAATAGACACTAAAATAAATTGAGAGATTACAATTCTTTGAGACATTTTGTCAAGTAGTTCACAAGATTTTTCTATCCTTCCACATTTTGTATAAATTTTAAAAGGGCATCTACAACCACAACATTTTGAAAAAATTCATCTTAATATTATGCTTTGATGGATGTCTATACCTTGTTCCAAATCTCCCATATTAAGGAAACCAATAAGGATTTTGGTGAAGGTTGTGGAATTTTTCTTTGCATCTACCAATTGCATTTGTTTGAAAGTTTCTAAAACCTTTTCAACAAATCCATTATGTGTGTATTATAAAATCATTATAGTGCACAATTTCACATTTATTTGGCTTTGCATCTACCAATTGTATTTTGTTGAATTTCCCTACAATGTTTTCAATGTAGATATCTTTTGTGGATATATTATAGTCCTTTTAGTCCAAATCAATTTTTTTTTTGAAGAAACTATTACCATATAGTTCTTATTTATGTTCTTATTTTGCATACATGTTTATAAGTTTGATATTACAATTAATAATATTAATTTTGGCAAGACATTAAAAGATTTTGTTGATTTTAAAAATATATGCATCCCAATGTAAAAATGCCAACAATGGAAGCAATGATTGTAACACATAAGTTTTTATGTAGTATCCAATTCAAAGGATCATGTTACAATTTAGGGTTATGATTGGGTATTTAATTAGGGTTAGGATTTAGTGTTTGGTTAGTGTTAGGTTTAGAGTTAGGGTTAGGGTTAGGAAAAATAATGTTAGGATTAGGGTTAGATTAGGGTTTATGTTTTATGGTTAGGGTTAGATTTAGATTTTTGGTTATGGTTGGGATTAGATATGAAATTAGGGTTAGGGTTTAGGATTACAATTAGGGATTATAGTATTAGGGTTATATTTAGAATTAATTTTTAGGGTTATTGTTATGATTAAGGGTTGTTTTTATATTTGGCTTAGAGTTGGGGTTAGGATTAGGGCTAGGGATAGGGATAGGGTTAGGGTTAGGTTTAGGGATAGGTTTAGGGTTATTAAAGTGAATGCAACTAATTAATAAAAGAAAAAATATTTAGGGTTAGGGTTATAAAGATAGGATAAAGGTGAGGGTTAGGGTCAAGGTTAAGGTTTCGAGAAAAAGGGTTAGGTTATGACTAGGGTTAGGGCTAGGTTTAAGATTTGGATTATAGTTTAGGGTGTAGCATTTGTCTTTAGTTTAGGGTTACAATTAGGGTTAAGGTTAGGGTGTAAGTTAAGGTTAGTGTTAGGGTTAGATTAGAATTAGGATCATGGTTTAGGGTTTAGGGTTACAATTAAGATCATGGTTTAGGGTTTAGGGTTAGAGTTATGTTTATGTTTAGGGTTGTGATAAAAAAGATTTGGGTTATGGTTAAGATTATGGTTTTGAGAAATAGTGTTAGGGTTAAAGTTATAGCCAGGGTTACATTAATGAGAAAATGATGGTTTACTTTCCAAGTAAGGGTTAGGATTACATTTATTGTCAGGGCTAGGGTTAAGGTCAGGGTATGAGTCAATATTATGATTAGGATTAGGGTTATGGTTAGATTAGGGATATGATGTTAGGTTTTAAGAAAAGGTCTAAATTTAAGATTAAGTCATAGTTGGCTATAATGAACATGGGAAAAAATGGATCTAATTACATTTTGTGGGAAAATAATCAACTACGACTTAAACATACATTTAGAGATTACCCTAAACTCTAACCATAACCATAAACCTAATCCCAAACCTAACCCTAAAGAAAAAACATAGACTAACCCTAATTGTAGTGTTTGAGGCTAGGCTCAAACACTATATAACCTAACACATAACCTAGCACTAGAAAAAAAATCTTCTCCCAAACAATCTCCTCTACTTCTATTCACGCCTACTAGAGTTGCAACATTCAACATTGGTGCTTCAACCATTCATTCAAAGCTAAGAATTCCAATAAGAGAATTCAATGAACTAGAAGGGACAAGACTTACAACTTTCCAAGAAAAAATATCACATGTCAGATACATATTGATAGATGAAATGAGTTTCTTTGGGGAGAGGTTACTTGAAAACATAGATTCTAGGCTTCGACAAGAATTCCCAAAAAATAGTAACCAAAGTTTTGGAGGTGAGTTCTGGATTGAAATTGCTAACTTTGATAACTTTACGTTACAATATTTTTTATTCAATTCTATTATAGTTCCTTCTATAAAAATTCATACTTATAAATTTAATTAAATATTTTATATTCAGGCATATCTACATGATTTTAGTTGGAGACTTGGCACAATTACCTCTAGTAAATGACATGGCTCCATATGAAAGCAAAAGGTGAGAAAAGCTACTTTGGGAAGAATTCAAAATGGTCATTACATTAAGTTGTGTTTTTTGATAAGATGGACAAAATGAAGAACAACAAATATTTCGTCAAATTCTAACAAACATTAAGGATGTGAATCCCACAATCGACGATTGGATGTTGCTTATGTCAAGAACAAATGCAAGAACCAATGCTTTAGAGAACGAAGAATTTGAAAGCAGTGTTCATTTGTAATATAGTTAATGATTTAACAATATTAATATTATTAATAATATACCAATAATATTAATAATCTAATATAATTACTATTAATCTATAGATTATATATAATCTTAATATATCAAATATATCATTATAATTCATATAATGTAATATAATATTGTTATATAATATATTAATATTATAACATTACTATTAATCTAATAATAATATAAACTTAATATATTAAATATTATATTATAATATAATATAAAATTAATAAATAATAATATAACATAAATAAATAATATGATCATAATACATAATATATCTCCATTAATATTGACATGTGTTTGTTGCCTGCAACGTTGCTGCTGAAACTAGCTTATATACCTTATATATAATCTATATAATATACGTCGAGATTTATCATTTTTGAGGAGTATTTTTCTTTGCTTTTTTCTTTTTTGAATCTTAAAAAATACACCTTGAAAATGATAAATCTCAGTGTATATTATATATAAGGTATATAAGCTAGTTGTAAAAGTTGCATCAATATCCTCGTTATAGTCTCAATTTGTTTTAGTGTGTATTGTGTTACTCAATTTGAAACTCAGTTGTCATTTGTGTGTCAAGTTTGTTGAAATCCAAAATGATCAACTTTTAATAAAATCATAGATCATGTTGTCAAAATCTAGAATGTCAAATTATTAAGTGTTTGTAATTTATTAATCGATTTTATTTTTAAATAATTAATAATAAATAATTTATTATTGATTATTTTTAATAATTTTTTTTAGAATGGTTATTTTAAAATATTTTTTAACTAATCATTCATTATGTGTAGTTTTGTAATTTTAAACAATTAATAATCTAAAGATTATTTTTAATAATTTTAATTAGAATTGTTATTTAAAATTCATTATTATTTGTAATTAATTTTTATTTTTAATTATTGTTTCTTGTTGATTGTTTATTATTATCATCATCTATAAATCTTAAATAAATATCAATTATGAATAATTTATTATTAATAGATTTATTTTTTTTAAATAAAAATATTTAATTGTTTTTAATAATATCAATTATTAATAATTTATTTTGTTAATAATTAATAAAATCTAAAAAGTTAGAATAAACTAAAACCATTACTCTTATAGGATATAGATATAGTCATGAGAGATTAAAATCATGGCAATACAAAAGTTAAAATATTCTATGAATGAATGAACATACACACTAAGTTCTCACTTTATAATCTAGTCCTCCCTTATGTTGTTTCTTGCGTTGTTTCCCCAACACGTGTGGGATTAAAAATGAAAATATATTTCTTACAGGGAGAGAGAAGGTACTCAGAAATGGAATCGGCATCGACAATTGTGAAAACGAAAATGACAATAGAAAAAGTGACAGGTTTAGAGGGGTTGCGGGCCCGACCACCTAGGGAGTGTGCCTCGAAACTTGTTTGATTTATTTGCATCTTGCCCTCTACTGTTGAGCCTTGTCACATCCGATTAGACCCCAAGTTTGTCTTTTCTTGTTAATATAGTAAGTTTATTTTTTTACCTTTTTATTTAATTATTTATTAAAAAATAATTATTTTTAATAATATTTTGATTTTGATATATTTTTACTTTACATTTAGTTTATTATATTTTAATTTTTAATTATTTTTAAGTTTTAATAATTACAAATAATTATTAAAATAAATTTAATTTACAATTATTTGTCTTATTAAACTTTTAATTATTGTTTTATTTTTTGCAGGGAACAATTGTTTAATGACCGTCAATCATCCAACAGTTGATCCTGACTATTCCCTGCAATCGCGTGATGACCTCACCACTAAGTTTCAACTGATTGTGATATCACGGGTGAGCGCCATGTGTCTTAGCCGACAGTGCCGAAGGAATAATCAAAGTGCTTTAATATTTATGTCAAGTTTTAATACATTATATGACAAGTTACTAAAGCAGTTGCAAGATGCACGTGCTCAAAATTGACAGTGATGTTATAATCTTGATGAAAATTTGCTTGACGGTTATGTTCAATGTTGGTGACTGCTATGAATGAACATGATTTCTGATGGTGGAGATCAACGGTTGCCCGCCATCGTGTGATACAAAGATGTAAGGTGTTTATTGATTGTGATATCATGGGCAAGTGCCACGTGTCTCAGCCGGTGGTGCCGAAGGAATAATCAAAGTGTTTTAATATTTATGTCAAGTTTTAATACATTATATGATAGGTTACTAAAGTAGCTACAAGATGCACGTGCTCAAAATTGACGTTGATGTTACAATATTGATGAAAAGTTGCTTGATGGTTATGTTCAGTGTTGGTGACTGCTATGAATGAACACGATTGTCAATGGTGGAGATCAATGGTTGCCCGCCATTGTGTGATACAAAGATGCAAGGTGTTTATTGATTGTGATATCATGGGCAAGCACCACGTGTCTCAATCGGTGGTGCCAAAGGAATAATCAAAGTGCTTTAATATTTATGTCAAGTTTTAATACATTATATGATAGGTTACTAAAGCGGTTGCGAGATGCACGTGATCAAAATCAACAGTGATGTTATAATCTTGATGAAAAGTTGCTTGACGGTTATGTTCAGTGCTGGTGACTACTATGAATGAACATGATTGCCGATGGTGGAGATCAACGGTTGCCCGCCCTCGCGTGATACAAAGATGCAAGGTGTTTATTGATTGTGATATCACGGGCAAGCACCACGATTCTTTCCTTGGTGATGCATAATGTGGTGGGCCCTTGGTGCTGAGATGGAGATTACATCAACCTTTTGAAGGTAGTCATTCAATAACTTCTCAAACATAAGAAGATGTGATTTTGGCCCTATTAGGAGAAGAAAAAAGAACAATGGAAAAGATTTAAAAGTTGATTCTCAACATGAGAATGTATTATAGTCATGACGTAATAATAATTAAAAAATAAAAATGAATTTTATTATTTTAAGAAAAAGGATCACATAGTGTGGACTTGTATAACTCAATCCAATGATGTTCTTGAGGGAGAACATAAAGAAAAATCAAATGATGTTAGCTTAGACTATATATATTTGTTTGTTTCAATCAACATGTTTTGTTGTGAGGAATGTAAAACTTAATGGAGGGTGTTGGAATATTAAGATTAACATTAATAAATTCACCTTACGAACTTGTTTATTTTTGTTATTAAATAATTAGTTATATTCTTATAAGATAGTAGTTCAAATGGGAAGGTATATTTGAAAGGATTTGTAAAAGCCATATTGTAATATATTCCCAAATGAACTATATGATCATATAATTATTATTTTGAGTGTGTTTGTGTGCAGATATAAGTTCTCTTGAATTTTCCAATATATTTTGTATGCTCTATTAGCCATGACTTCTTGATTAATTTTCCACTTTCGACACTACTTCTTACTAACTTTGCAAATGGAAATTTACTTCTACTTAAAACTTGTGGTAATTTCATTAATCTCTTGCTACCTTTGGTGTTGAATTGGACTAGTTATGTCATCTAGGATTTGTTCCTCAAATTTTTTTACTTTTTTCATAAAAACGTTATGATGGTTATACTTGTATTACCATGAATGGACATAAATTTGATGATTTTGGGTGTTTTCATTCAATTTTTCATGTTTTCCCCTTAGCTCCTACTTTATGTGTGTTTTTTATGGAAGCCTTTGGATTAATTTTAGATAATAGTATTTCATGGAACCTTATTGAAGGTGCTACTTTTCATAACTCTATAGCCCAACTATTCAATGGTCATTTTTCTAATGAATCCTTTCTCACTCTCTTGGAGGACAAACATGACATTATTTAGGATATTCAATGCCTAGATATTTTCTGGAAAGCTTTAAGGTCAAATATATAGTGGCATAAAACTCAATGTTATAGGAAATCATTCTTAGCCAAGCCCAATTGGTTCAATTCCTATGGATTTAAGGGGGTTAATCATAAGGAAGTGTTGATATTCCTAAGCATCTCTTTTACCTTTTAGGTTTTTCTTTCCTCTTTAAGGAAACATATCATTTCTAGAGCTGAGAAAAATTATCATATTAAATTATGAAGCCCCTTTCTTTGGCAAGGAGATTCCATGTGTGTTCAAAAATTCTTGTTGTACACATTTCCATTACTCATGTTGCTAAGAACCTTGCAAATCCTCATATTTGAAGATTGAAAAATCCAAAGGTATATTTTATGGCCTCTCTTTAACCAAGGAAAATGGTTTCACAAAGTATCCTAGGAGTTTTATTATTTCCCTCATGAATATAATAGGCTTGGATTACTTTATATTCACTACTCTAAATGGTGCCATAATAGGCTTTGCTTGCTTTATATTCACTACTCTAAATGGCGCCATAATTTTAAATTTAATTAACATACTCTAAAACGTAACTAAACCAGGTTGTAGCTCGTCAAACTGGACAAGTGAAAGGTCAATACTAGCATTGAGGAAGAGTATGGAGGAGTGAAAACAAGGTCAATACCAGCGCTGACAAAGAGTTTGGAGCTAAAACAAGGTCAATACGAGCACCGAGGATGAGGTTGAGGGCACTCAGGTAAAATCGATGACCAAGGGACAATGAGTACTATAATTTTGGCACCCCCATTCTCTTTAACCTACAATTTTCATGCCTAGTTTCCAAAGATCTTCTTGTACATTGGCCCCCCCATTCTCGTAAAATGGTATAAGATAAGACAGAAAAAATAAAATAGATTAGTCTTTCACATTTTTATAGTGATTACTAGAGGCACATAGATCAATTCTTCATAATAGAAGAATTTGATCATACTTTTCCAATGATGGCATTATTAGAAAACCTTAGGTTAAATGAATAATTCCTAGCTAAGTTCTTGAAATCATGTCAAACTATATAAGAGAAGACCGCTGCTATGTGTACTTGGATAACATGGAGAAAGGCTCTTTGGGATATTTCATCAATCTATGTATTGTTAAATTTTAACACCTAAAAGTGAGAATGAAGAATCTTTCATAGGATGGTAGCCAATTATGCTTCTCAACACCTAGATTACAAAATCCTTGTCAATATCATTGCCATCACAATTAAACCTATTGCTTGATATATAGTCATAGAGGTAAAAAAATTGGTTTTCTTGATAGTAGATACATTCTAGACAATTCAATCCTTGCATTGGAGATTGTTGAATGGGCCCAACAAACTACTCATGATGTCCTTACTATTAAGTTAAAAGTTTGACAAGGCATATGATTGCCTCAAATGTCCTTTCATTTATAAAAGGCTCAAATGGATTTATTTTCAACCCTAAATTATTATCACACATTCAAAATTACAAAATACCAGTTAATGAAGAACCTTCATTTGAAGGTGATGTCGTCATGACCTTTGAATGAAGAACCTTCATTCAAAAATGATGCCATGTCAAGAATTTCAAATGAAGGTATTTTTTATTTTAAATATTTCATGTCCAAAATGCTTTATAAAAGGAACCTTGGCATGAAGGACCTTCAAATGAAGACCTTAATTCAAAGGTCCTTCATTAGAAGATCCTTCATATGAAGGTTACTTTAATGCCATCCCATTATAGCTCTTAGAGTTTTTAGAGATATTTTTGTTTCGAATTAGAGATTGGACAATCAAACAGTGTCACCATGACTCTACCAAGATATCCATCAAATTGATAAAACCTGACTTAAGAACCATAAATTCACAAGAAAATTGCCCTTGTCAGCCCTAGGGCATCAATTCAATGCCAAGTTTCTTGCTTTAAAATAACCCTAAATGCAATTAACCTCTATCATACCATGATGCACATCAATCCACCGAGTTACAGTTCCAAGACAGTGGGTGGATTGGTAGATGTCATTTCTATTTAGCCCTCAAACCCTTACTTAGGTAAAACAGGGTAGTCCTTGTAAATATGGTAAGGACGTGCCACTCCAGTCATCAAAATTCTTTACTAGTTCCTTAATCTTCCTACTCAAATCATTAGGTAAGGCTTGAAAACCTTGCAGTGATTTTACAAAAACTTGAGTAGGCCTTAATGATTGGGGCCTATTATCTGCATCGAATCTAGAGGCCTTATACATAACATCTATGTCATTGGCCCTAGAGATCCACTTCTCAACTAAATGAAAAACCAATTCTTGATCCCTATTAATGTTTCTTATTGAATCTAAGAATAAAGAATATAAAGAATAAACTGATGGTAATCTACCATCAAATCCCTACTTCAAATGCCTAAAAATTATGTCTACAACTTCATTTTGCTTGGCAACTGCTCCCTTCTCACTTGCTTTTAGAGCTTCCTGTAGCTCTCTAATCTTATTAAGCATCTGATTTTTGGTGGAATCTATAGATTGCTCAGCCTCCTCTTCAATTGGCTCTAATGAAGGACTAGGAGCAGGAGTCTAGATGGGGGACCCAGGAGTAGAAACAATTGGAGAAATTGGAGGTACTGATCTTGATGTATAAGGTATGGCCAGGGTACTAGGAGAACTACAAGACTCCCCCACATGTCTGTACTTCAACCTGTCTACCTCAATTTGTAGCTCAACATTCATTTTTTACATTCTAATATACTCTCCAATAATGGTGTTATACTTCTCCATCAAACTTTTCTTCTCGGCTTCTTCTCTTTCAACTGTCTTTTGGGCCAATTTGGCCACATTTACAGTCAAGTTTGTAGCTTCTATAGTTGAATTTTTCAAAATCTCTTTTGATTATTAACCCTCCCCTTAGGTTTGGGCTAGTATCAGTAACATAGGGCACGGGCCAACCTAAACTTAGGAAGTAATAAAGTTAGGCAAAATATTTAACTCAATTTATAAAAAGGGGCCCGACCTAGATGAAACAATGAGACATAAGTCTTTTTAATACCCACTCCAAAAAGGTAATGGCCAAATATATCTCACCCAAGGTTTTACATGGAACATTAGGATTTTTATGAAAGCCAAGGTAAAACCCAACCTTAGGTTCCTCCCTAACAATGTAACCAGCCAAGACAAGGGAAAAATATAAATGGAATTCAAAGAACAAGATTTGAAACTCCATAAAATCCACCATGATGCACACCAATCCATTGAGTTATAGTTCCAAGACAGTGGGTGGATTGGTGGATTCCATTTCTATTTAGCCCTCAAACCCTTAAACAAGGACAACAAGGCAGTCCCTGTATTTAATTGTTTAAACCCACAAAACAGTGATTGAGAACTTTAAAACAAATGCAAATGAAATGGAACACATATTTTTATCTACACCAATGATCTCAAAGCATTTCAAGCTTGTATGGATCCATACAACACAAAAGAACTTCAGAAAAATTGTAAGAACACAGAAAATTGCTTCAAGAATAGTGTATCTGATATGAAATTTTGGTATCAACTCCTCCAACAATTGCAATGGGATGGGAATACAATATGATAGAAGTGGGATAAACAAATGCATTATTAGAAGCATCAAACCAATACGTAAAGATGAAAGAAAGTGCTAACCCCTTAAACTGAAAAAGTTTCTTTTAACTTTAAGTTTGTTGGGTAGCCATTTCTTTTAAATTATCAAATCCTACCATCATACATAATCAAAATATTGTTATTTCAAATGACTATGAGCACTAACTTTCACTATTTGAAGATGTTGAAACCTTGTCATAGAGAATTAGAACATTGATTTGAGCACTCATCCTACCTTAAAACATACCAAAAGTCTCCTAGAAATTAGACATATGAAGATTTAAGATGACTTAAACATTTTTTGTTGCCAAAGCATAAACTTATGATGACTTTACCAGGCCTAGTACACACTCCCTCCCTGTTAACCACTTAGACATATGGATATTAAATGTAAATTTGCTGCTATTTTTAGTCATGTAGGTGTCCAATAAACCACTTGGTGGTGTTTCCCTTCAAGTTTATTTACTTGAATGAAGAGAAAAAGTCCTTTTGATTACAATTAGAGAATACATTTTATGCCTTGGTTGTGTAACTAGTGGACCATAGTCATATTTAACACTTTTTACAAAGTTTGGTTGTTAAAATGTTAAGTAGATTTTATTTGTGATGGACATATTTGGATGGTAGTAACAATAACTTGCAATCTATCAAGACTTGATTACCTTATAACTTGTCAAATTCTAGTGATGAAATTATAGATTAATCATAATGTCACTTTCGGATCACATCACCATGAAATAACTTCATCCAACATCCTTATGAGTGCAGGTACCACCAAATAGGTATTTTAAAGATTTGTCTTCCTGGAGCGAGGGAAATTCAAGAAAAGAGGAAAGTGAGACAAGTAGTAGGTCTAAAAGAGGGAGATCAACAAGAGGTCAAAAGATTAGAAGAAAATTTTGTAAACGCATGGAATTTTTTCTCGCTGAAGGGGGGTCATGTTCTTATGATGATGAGAGCATAGGTGACATCGAGGTGCCCTTGAGGTACAAACATCTATGGAAACAATGGGTACCCAAGAAACTTCCTCCAATAAACAACAATCTTTGTGTCAATGAGAAGATATATCGCATAGCACCATTGTCATTACATGGTTTGGGCCTATTTTGCATGGACAGCATAAAGGTCTATTACGACAAAGTTACTGAGTTGATGGAGTATGTTGGACCCTATTACAGTTACAAAGATTGGATGCAGCTGGTTCGATATACATGAAGTATATATAGGTATGCACTATCAGCAAATTATATACAACTAAAAGATAAGGATCAAAATAAAGGAGTGGCTAGGTACATTGACGAGAAGCCAAAATCGTAAGAGAATATTGCAAGGTTTATAAATAGTACATGACCTGGGTCAACAAATAAGAAACCCAATTGTATATTCGAGGTGTGAGAGGGAAATCGTATATTCGTATGTGCAATAAAATCAATAACTACAGGGGAAGAGTTGCTAATCAATTACAATTTGAATCGCTTAGATACAAACACAATTAATATGGGGGTGGTATGTACTATATACCATTTTATCCAACCTCCAATTAATGACTCCAATATACCATTTTATTATTATGTTTTTTTTTGTAATTCTATTGGTTTCATTTTGGTAATGTTTTTTATATTTAATTTTTGTCACAGCAGGACATTAATCATATAAGGAAGGCTCTGGCCCAGAGCGCAGATCATGATCCATCTTCAGGCACTTCTATTCGACAAGTTTACCTCATTGTAATTGTACAAATCAGATACGATAATTTTTTATTATTATTATGTTTTTTTCATGAGTTTATTGGGTTAATTTCGATAATGTTTTTAATATCCTTATTGCAGTCGGCTGATTGGGGAAAGGCACCAGCAGTATAGGAGAACATCCATATGGAGGTGCAGTCACTATTATACGATTGTGACATCGCATTTTCCAAAAACCTTGTGGATATGATGAGGAAGGCCCAAAAAAAATGCAATCAAGAAATCCTTCAGTTGGTATTCATAGTGCCTCAAACAGATGAGATAAGAGAAAGGGTTAAAATATTGTCTGAGAGAGCACAAAACTTGCAAGTAAGCTATCATGAGATCTTTAATTATAGCATAAGTTCATTCATGGTTCTATATTTTGTACTCTTTTATGTCATGAACTATAATATGTGTTATTTTTATAGGATTATTTGAGTCCTCATCATGCTGCTAGCCATGATCAAGGTACTACAAGTGTTTCCTAGGAAGTAGGGGATGGTACAATTGTCAATCCTGATCTTCTTGTGCATACAACACATCATCCGACCCCATCATCTATGCCTATATTGTCAACTGAAATGTTGGCAACACATATCATGCAGGCATTTGGTAGTCCACCCTCTGGTAGCGAACACATCCCACTACCTATGTCAGTACCTGTGGATGCAAAGGCCACTACTACTGGTGATGTTTTAGCAACATTTCCTGGATCTTCCCATATTAAAAGTACGAGAACATTTTCGGTCACATTTGTGGTGACCGAGGATTTCCTTCCCATAAAGATAGAGAAGGTCCCAGGTACTTTAAAATGTTTTAATTATTATTATATATAATCCAATTGAAATTTACTTATTGATCACTCTTTATAGACTAATAATCCCATGATCATTTTGCAAGAAATGATGTTTTTTATAAACATCTAAGTGATATTACATTAGATCTCTTCGGGCCCACCATACGTACACGGTGGAATGCCCAAAATTAAGATTTAAAAGATGAGCTCATTAACCGTTTAGTTGTGTTGTTTGGTGATAAAACATTCAACCAAATGAAGGTCCTTAAGAAAGTTGGTACCTATCTAAAGTATGTGAGGGACCAATATAGGTCACATTTAGAGAAGAACAGAAAGTACTAGCATCCCCCCATGATTCTGGAAAGGGAGTGGAAGGACTTTGTGTCCGATGGAAAGGAAAAGGTTGAAAAGAAGAAAGGAAAGACACCACCGGGCCAAAGAAGGTATGTGATACTATCAAAAATTTAATTATATACCGATTACTCTTTCTTTTTACATAATCTAACGTATTTCAAAATTTTCATAGGTTGCCCGACACATCGAAGGAAATAAAGGCAAGACTAGAAAAACATGGGCAGCACAAACTTGGCTCTGGTGGTTATATTAAAATAGCCACATGATTTGTAAGTATCAATAAATGAAATATTGTATCCAAATAATAAATTGTAAACAATTTTGGTTTTATCACACGATAGAAGCAAAATTCATGATCGCATGCAAAAATGTAGGGCTTTGATTTCAACAGAGTGCCCACAGCAGAGGACCTAGAGATTTCCTTCCACCAAGGCTATGGAGCCCTGACTGAACAATTAAGAGTCTTGATTGGGCAAACACAATCTTCCACTGCATCCAACACACAGGTAAATAAATTCAATAAATTTTATTTCAAATTTAATACTTGTGCAATCTGTTCAATATTAATTTCCACCATAATAATGTCCCTATTTGTTTTACATAGATAAGCAATGATAATACTACACATGACATTGGAATGCAACCTAGTGAGGGTGGAGCACAACCTACCGATGAAGGCCATGGTGTGCATCCCAGTACTGGATGTATTCATGTGCTATACAAAATGCAGTATGGATTAATACAATTAAACATCTTTAATTGCATTTGGTGTATTAATCAATGTAACCTTTCGTGTTTCAACTTTAGAGCATGTAGAGTGTGATTAACATGTTGAGCATGATCGGGCTAGACAAGATCAGGAACATGATGTGGATCCATTAGGTAAAGAGGACCACTCTAATGTTCTTTTAAACATATTTAATTGCAATTGGTGTATTAATTAATGTAATCTTTCATGTTTCAACTCTAGATCAGGATTTAGAGGGTGTTCAACATGTTGAGCATGAGGCTATAAGACAATATCAGGAACATGATGTGGCCCAATCAGGTAAAGAGCACAACTCTGATGTTCTTTTAATTAATGAAATACATGTAACAATAATAATAAAACATATCAATTTAACATTTCTTTGCTATTGCAGTAGACCCCCCCTTGCAATTGTGTCCACGTTGTGAGTACATGACTAGGCATACATTAAGATCACAAGAAGAGCTCAAAACAACTCAAGGGGGACAAATGATTTTGAAAACGATACTCCACTTCATCTTTTTTTAGCTGCAAAAAAGAAACAAAAAAAGAAGTCAGTGTAATCATATTATGACAGCCATATTTTTTATAATATGTAAAAACTGAAAAAATGAAATGTGTTAATGAACGAATGTGAATATGTTAACGAATAAATGTTATATGTTAATGAATGAATATTATATACTATTAAGGGATGAATGATGAATTTTATATGTTATTAATGGATGAATGAATGAATGTGAATATGTTAATGAATGAATGTTATATGTTAATGAATAAATGTTATATGTTATTAATGCAGGATAAATGAATGAATGTTATATGTTATTAATGGATGAATGAATGATTAATGTTATATGATCGGGTATGGGGAATTGAAAGTGATGTGAGAGGGGGGAGGGGCCAAATGAGCTTCCACCTTCACATGGTTGGCCTTGTTAAGTAGAGAATATTAAACTATTCTCAAAACAAAGAGAAGCTAAATAAGGTAAGTAATGCACTTTTGAATATAAGAAATGCATCATTTGAAGCATCAAACCAATATGAAAAGATGAAAGAAAGTGGTAACTTTTCACTATGAACATTGTGTTGTGTATGGATTTGGTTTCAAAGCTCTATTTTTTTATTTTTTTTTAGTGGTCTCTAAAATTTCAATTTTGTGCATAACAGGTTAGTGGAAAATTTGACAGCTTTGAAGGGTTTAGAGGCTCGATTGAGATAGATACATGGACATTTGGATCTTGTTGTTGATGGGAGGCTTCCACTTAACCATGAAATTTTGTACCATCTGCAGGTATGCTAAAATATCTCTACTTACATTCATTCAACTTACTGTAATATAATATCTGACAAAAATCTCCTTTTCATTATACTTAGATGGATTTTCATGCCCTGTTCCAAAGCACGTGTTTTAAAATAGGCAAGAAAGATGCTAGCAAGGGTTAAGGAATTTGGATTTACACCTACCAATTGCATAGTTTACTTCATTCATACAACATATTGCCAATGTGTTTCACAATTGTTGGAATCATATCCTATAATTACAAAACTAGTAAAATTAAAATATGTAAGTTTCAAATATAGCATTACATATCTTTCTATGAATTTTTGAAAGAAAATATCAAAATGGAGAAGAAGTAAAAAATAATTTGCATAATTTCTAAGAGATCAGGGAATTTTTTTCCAGAGTTATCTTGAATATATTTAAGACAAAGGTAACTTATACAGATTGAAGTAGAATACTAGTCCAAAATCACCAGTCAACACATCTTAGTAGTATCTCAATTCAAGAGAACTAGGTCCACTATCCATTAGCCAGTAAAAAAAATAAAATCAATTCATAAGATTATTATGTTCTAATACGGTTGACTGGTTGCTTGTTTCTTTTTGATTGTCAGGAAGTCATCAATATACACTTGGTTTTCCCGCCTTCTCATGCCTCGTGGCTAGAGAGTTTTTGCAGAAGGCATCAAAGTAACCTTTAAGATTGACAATGGCAATGAGTACAAGGTCAGTATAACTTAATGCTAATTGGGTATGATTTTATTTGTTCAAGACCAATTTTGATTCATTTTGTGCTCACACTACTTTTATTTACATTTATGTTTTTCTAATATCCATTTTCCTTTACATTCATATTATTCTATAAATATTGTGTTAACAATAATGTTTTCCTTAATTTAATCTAGGGGAGAGGACCCAGTACCTAAGCAACTTTCATTGTCATGTTGTTAGGATTTATTGTGAGGCTAATCCAAAGTTTTTCATTATTGCTCGAGGCCATATTGTAGTGCTTTCTCTAGGAAGCCCACATGATCCCCATCAGGTATCTTCTTTTTGTAGTCTCTAAATTTCTTAGAAGAAATCAACAACTAGTTTGTCTAAATGTGGCTCCTTGTTTACACATTAATATCTCTTTTGGCAACAATGGATCATAGTGGATTCATGGGGTCTTAAAGAGAAGGCTCTCAAACATGGAGATCAAGAGTGGGATGAGGTAAAACCATTCATAATCATGCTCATATTATTTTATTAATTGTCTAAGAGCTAAGTATCTAGGATAACATTATGTATTTTCTAGTGAATTTCCAGAGTGAGAATAATTTTGGGTTTGCAATCCTATTTTTTAGTACACTAGCTAAGTATCCAAGATGCACTGCAGGTACTTTTTCTAACCAAATTGCTCATTTTCCACAAATTTAGATTATAGTGTGTATTTTAATATTCACTAGTTTGATTTTTTATTTTTTAGCAAAACTAGAATCCAGTTCGTAGGTTGTGCTTGTTGTCCATGATAGTCCCCTTGATCTCATGACTCATCATAGGTTTTATATTTTTCTCCAATTGTTGATCAACATCAAATGTGGCCATCATAATATCATCCATAGCCTCCATATTCTAAAATTATTCATTGCTCATTTCTCATACATAGTAACCAAATAATGCAGGCCTAGAGCTTGGACTGTAGATGTATGCAAAAAATGATAAATCCCTGCCTCTGTAAGCCTAATTAAACACAACAACTAACATGTTGTTTGATATTTTAAATAGTCATATGACTGTTCTTTTTCTACCTTGTAAACACTTACTCAATGCATACAATAATTTATTGAGATGCAGAGTTGAATGGCCTCTTAACTCTTGACACTAATGTCATTACATTTGGACAAACAGGGTTAATCATATTGTGATCTAAATTTTCATAATGAAGTCTTCTAGTATGTCCTTTAAATTTGAGCATTGATGACAATCCATCTTGTCTTTTACTACCCCTACTAAATGCTCATGGTCTTGGCACATCAAATTTCTCTCTTTGATTGACTTGTCCTTATATCCTGTCATTATCCCTATGGTTGCACTTTGGAGCCTCCTACTACTTTTATATATTACCCAAAGTCACCCCAATAAGTATTTTGATCCATTTGTATCTTCATCGACAAGAGATCATGTATCACTAGGATATTCTATAGTTTCCCCGATGTGGTGAGTCTTCCCAATGATTATTCTTTCGATCTCAACTATGTCACCAAGATTCCTGCCAATGTAATCTTATCGGCGTCACATAGCGGGTCGAGTAGACATTCAGAACTTACTTTGATGGTATATGTCTTGCTGATATGCTGCCCTCGTGCTTCGTCGATGAGACAAGATGTGTATCTCGCCAATGAAATGTCATCGCTAAGACCAAAATCCAGTCCTCCTGATATATCTTCTCAAGTAATTTTGATTGCTGTAATAGTCTTGATCTTTCACCAATATTCCTACATTTCAATGAATATTTAAAAAAAAAAAAAAATTGCATTGTTCCATCAAAATTGTGATGAACTGCAAAAAGCGTCTGACGAATCTGCAATGTATCCGACAAACTTTCGCTATAATGACTTGCCTATTTTGTCACGAGTTTGATGAACTCATGTTGTTAATCTGGCAGTTTGGCAAAGGTATGTCGCCCGTGCTCCGGGTGTTGTTCATTGCTAGAGCGACGAAACTATCATCTCGGTTCCAACGAATGTATGTCACAACTCTGACACTTTAGTGAAGGTATGACGCTCGTGCTCTAGGTACTGTTCATCACTAGACCGACGACACTGTCATATTGGTTCTAATGAATGTATGTTGCTGCTCTAATGCTTTAGCGATGGTATGTCGCCCATGGTCCAACTACTGTTCGTCGTGTGATCGACAAAGTGGGCATCATGGTTCCAACGAATGTATGTCACTGCTTCGATGCTTTAGCGAAGGTATTCTGCCTATGGTCCGACCATTGTTTGTCGCACGATCAACGAAGTGGGCATCGCGGTTCTGACAAGCTTGCATCGTGAGTTCGACATTGTATAGTCTATTGGGATATAGATGAAAAGTGAGCAACGATGCTGATTTTTGTGATTCGTTGGTCAACCGACAATAGATCATCAGTAGTGAAAGTTTTATAAATTGTAAGAAATTTTTGGTTAAATTTAACCCTAACTCGCACACAAGGCACACATTTGAAAATGCAAAAAATACCAGCAACAATGAGTACTTCTAACACAAGGGTAGATTATGAGTTCAAATATTGCAATTCATGGGCTATACCAATCAATATGGTAGTGAAAAACACTCATATGGGATGGTCTTTTGATGTTGAATTCCACACTCAGGTATGGCAAGAAAATGCTTCTCAATGTATCAGAAATGTTGTAGAAAGTGGGGTATTCTTAGCAAGAGGGTTTCTACCAGCAATGGAGGCCCATGAATTGGTTGCACAATGTATGAATTATTATAACCTTGACACAAGAGTTGTTGAGAAATAAGGAAGAATTTATGTAGATCTCATGCTGAAAGGAATTATATACACATTTGGGCTTCCCAATTTCACTCAAATGTACAATATTGATATAAAGGCAAAGGCCAGGATAGATACAAATGTTGAAGCTCATAATAGAGAAGTTATGAGTACCTACTAGGGACACAAGCCAATTACACCACAGACCACACTACTTCAAAGGTCTATATTCAACCAAGAAATTCAAGATATTATCACTCTGCTAAGCAGGATTGCTAGTTTAAGAGATGCCAAGAAATTTAAACCCTAGATGTTTGTAATAATATCTAGATTGATGGAAAATCCCATGCAAATACATAAGGGAAACCTTATTAGTGACATATTATGTGAACAAATAAAGGCATTTCTCAAAACCAAAAGTTTTTATTTCTCTTCATATGTGATTTATTCTTGTGCCTTGAGGGCAAGCAAATAAGGGTTGAAAAGGGTTGTACTTTGGGTAGGGAGGTTGGAAATAGTTTGATATATACTCATTTACCCTAGATCACTATCCATGGGTATAAAGAGAATTATAAGAGAGTTAATGATGTGTTCTCCATGAAGTTGGTCAAAATGATGGAGGGTGATAAA
Source organism: Sequoiadendron giganteum (assembly GCA_007115665.2). NCBI lineage: Eukaryota > Viridiplantae > Streptophyta > Pinopsida > Cupressales > Cupressaceae > Sequoiadendron > Sequoiadendron giganteum. The sequence continues at coordinate 221,587,883 of CM021105.1, forward strand.
GCCAAAATATTTTCCTTGGAAGCACACAGTGTTATTAGACAAATGAGAGGCTGGTATATTAAGTTCCCCACCTACTCCTACATCAGAATGGAAGAATTTGATGGATTTCCATTTATGCTGCCCAGGTACCCAATAGATTAAAAAAAATTATTAGAATTGGTCAAACAATTAAAACCATCTCAGGCTCTTTACAACAAGGCCCACAAGAAGGCCTCTTTTAGATTTCCTATAGTATTAGGAAATTACAAATGCAATAAAATAAGGTTGTCTGACTTGTGTGAGGAAGAATTAAGGACATATAAATTTGATTTTTTTCCACTTCAAAGAATGTACTATGATCCCAAAGGGAATATTGCCAAAACTATTGCTATTTATCATGCTCATGTTCATCACTTAGAAGATTATTGGCTTAATTGTGAATATGAGCATAAAGTAAGATTGGGAAAATATGAAACATTATCTTTAGAATCTTCTTAGATTCTGATACTTCATGATATTTCAGACTAGCTAGAAGAAGATGATGGAGAAGTGTTGAATAAAGCCAACAATGAAGATAGGGTGTATGATGAACCCATTCCAGACCTAGATTATGAGGGCATGAAGAAATGATGTCAAATGATGAGTTCTCTACACCAGTTTTGTTGCAGACTCAACACTAGATGAATAATTTTTGCAAAGCCTTGAGAGAAAGAGAAATTGAGCCCACATTCTCAGAAGACAAGAAGAGAAAACAAAGGAATGAAACTGCATTTGAGAGTGGGGAACCTGCTAGAAAAAAAAGGAGAACTAGTAAAGTGGCTCTTGGTATAAGAATTGAAGAGAAAACCCATGAGGTTTCAAAGCAATAAGTTCCAATGAAACCATCTGATGAAAGGAGGGATGCAAAATCAAATAAAGATAAATCAAAAGTAAGAACCAAAGGTGAATCTTCCTCTACAACAAAACTAAGAAATAAGATGGTTATTGAAGAAGAAACGAGAGTAACAAAAAATGTTGATACTTAAACAAGGTCTACATCTCAAAGAGCTGCAACACTATTTACTTCTCCTCCCTTTGTTAACATGGCTAATTTGAAACAAGCATTGGGAGGAACTCCTATGGTATTAGATGAAATTTCTGAGACAGATGATTCCATAATTAAATAATGAGTGGATAAATGGGGTGTCTTGTGGGAGAAGGTAAAAGAAAAGAAGTATAAAGACAAACCCATTGTACAGATAGTGGTAGAAGAAATTTAGGATATAGGGTCTACCCCTATAAATATTGAAGAAGAATAATTCATACAAGGAACACTCACCTCAAAAGTGGGGAATCTTGATATTCTTGAGATGGAAACACGAGAGACTGCAAAGAAGGATCCTATTAATGAAACAATTGTAAAAGATACTTTTGATTCCCAACCTTCACTTTGGAATTTGCTAAATGATAATGAACAATCATAGATATTTGGAGAAACATAAGAAGACTTGGTTGAAATTGAAGTTGAAAAGGAAGCTACACAGGTTTCAGGTGAACAAGTTGAAAATTAAGAGAATCTTGGTGTAGAAGGTAATAAGGAAGGTAATAATAGATAAAGTTGAAGAAATAAGAGAAGAGATTCCTAAAACTAGTGACAATCAGGAACAAATAAATACTACAAAGGTAGAGTTAAATAATGATGCACCTGATTGGTTGATCAGGGAATTTACTTCCTCAATGGAAGTAGAAGTATTACCTTTGGACCTTAATAGTTTTATATAGGAAATAGATACTTCAAAGCCTAGGCATAGAGCTAAAGAAAAAAATGTCATACAAAGGAATGTAGATTGTGATACAACTATCCATATAGCTACTCCAATAGCTAAAAAGGATAGACATGAAATAACGCTTAAGGAGTATAAGATAAAAAGTATTAATCTTGGACATTCATCCTAGAAGCAAGAGTTGGATTAAATAAAAGTGAACTTGGATGCCATTGTTTCTAGAATATAGAAGTATAAGAATAAGAAAAGAGAATTGAAAGAATGGGTTGCTACCTTAGAAATTTTATAAAACCCTAACCCTATCTGGTCAAGAATAGACAGAACTGCCCCAACATCCAATATTAATGTCACAAGAGTAGGTAGATGCAATTGCAGTGGTTTGCCATAAATGAACGCATTCGAAGAATGGATTGAATATTGGGTAAAATGGGGAGAAGAATTCATCACAGACACAATAAGGAATTTAAGTAAGCATATTGTTGGTCTAAAAAATCCAAAAGCTTTGAAAGTGAATGTAGGGTTTTTTAGGAATAAATTAATATTGAAAAGAAAAGCATCAAAATTCTCATATTAATGGATGTTCAAGGTTTAATACAATGGAATGTAATGTCAAAACATGATGCTTTATTGCCATAAAAATAGAAGAAACAATTAAAGTTGGAAGGTGACATGTTGATACAATGTGTTGAAGGATTTGAGAAGGTCACCATGGAAAGTAAAAATTGTTTGATAAGTATCAATATTTTATTGAATGGATAGCATGTCAAAACTGTGATCCCCAAACATTAGGGTAGGATGGTAAATAAGCCAGGGCTTTCAAGGAATGGATTGAAAGAATAAATAGAGATCTTGTTCATCTATTAACTTGGGAGGTCATTGATGAGATCATACAATGCAAAAACAATATAGATAAATATGAAATAGATAGAGTGCAGAGAAATGATATAATACTTTGGGTATTAGAAGAATATACCAGGCTTAAGCTCACTTGGAAATTTATACAAGGATTTCAAAATAGCATATGCATTAAACATTGGGTGCTTTTTGAGAGTATCAAGAGAAGAAAGACAAAGACTGGATTCTAAGTCTGAGCCTTGAATGATAAAAGAATATCAGATACCAGAGATGTTATGATAATATTTGATTTATAGTTTTGTAGGATGTTCCCAATCCTGGTGGATTTATTTTATTTGGTATTCGAAAGGATGCCGATAGCCTTGGTTTATGTGGAATATTGTGTATCGGAGTAAGGAGTGAAGAGTGTTGTTTTTGAGAAAGTCAAATCTTTGATTTCATCTAGAATTTTCTAAATTATAGCTGGTGTATGCCATTTGCTACCATTTAATTTTCTATTTTTGATTCTCTAAAAGAATTTAAGTTTAAAACTCTTGGGGCCTTGTTTCTATAAAAGGCCATTTACTGCTTTATTTTCATTTTAAGTTCAAAATTTGTGGATGTCGGAAGAGCCAAATCTTCTCTAAGTTTTGTTCATTTTTTATGTTTCATGAATCAGTTCAGTCTAAAAACTCATATGCCCATAGACATTGATTAATATTATCCAATTTGATAGATACCTATCTCATGAATATTTTGTAGCTAGTTTTGTTAGTTTTTCCGAACAAGACTGTATGTTGTGTTGTTTAAGGGTGCTTGCAAAACCTACTCAGTGTCCAAACTAAAACCCTCTCTTTAAAAACTCGCACTATTTTATATGTAGTTGTGAAGAAATCTGGTGAAGTATAAAGTAGTTTTCTTTGACTTAATTAATTCTTTGGGGCATGCCTGGAGAATAATCGGGATAAATTTTAATTTTTAGTATTTTTATGCTTTATTTTAGAATAGATGTTTAAATTTTGAAAATGTTCTAAAAAATAGATGAATGGATGGAAATTTATTGAAAATTGTTGAATTCTTAAAGCTAAATCTACTTAAGTGATAGAAAAAAATTGAAGTTGTCGATGCTCATGAAATATTATTTCTACATATTTTGATTTCATGATGTTATTTTTATGAATGGATTGGAAATATTGTGTGAAAATCTTATGATCTTTGATAAAATTTTAAAAAATGAACATATTCCCTTTGAGATTAATAGTAAAATCACATCATACCCTAAAGTGAACCTAGTATGATTATGACTTGATTACCACAGACTTCCTCTTGAGATTGTGTTGTTTCATATCTTGCAAGAAGGATAGGATTCTTTGCGGTTTGTCTGTGGAGGATTTTATTCACCCTGTTGCTGCGAGTGAGATCATCATCAACAATACCTATGTAAATTTGGGATGTAATAATTTTGAAAAACATCACAACTATATGACTAAGGGTTGAAAGTAGCAGGTCAAGCGAGAATGGATTATACCTAAACACACAAGAATTAAGATAATAATCTGATTTAGTTTCTCTTTTGTTTTTGACAAGAACTACAATAGGATTTATTACAAGAACTAAAAAAAAAAAGTAGTTTATGATATTTCGAGAATATAGGTTATAGTTTGAATTGTTTTAATCAATGAATCACATTAGGACATGATATCAATAAATAATTTACAAATAGTATCATAATTCCTAATCATATTGTAAACTATAAATAATCACACTTAATCTCTAATGAGAATAAAAATACCATTAACAAAATCAAACACACATTACTATAATGAAAAAGACTTTAAAAATCACTAGAAATACCAAGAAATGGGCACTACCTCCTCATTCCATTGGGTGATGAAATGAGACTCTTGTTATGTTGGGTTGTTTATGAAAAATGATATTTGAATTATCCAACATAGAGTCTATATATCCATAAATGATATTATAAAACATATATAGATGGAGTTTATGACAACTGAGGTCCAAAATGAGATAGAGTAGTTTATTTTGGCCTATAGCCAGCAAGAAATAAAATATGATTAGCATAAGGCATTGACCTCTAGCCGCATATCTAAAATAGTCTGTAATAGGAACAAAACAAATTGAGATAACAAGGGTTGGAAACATGTGATCTTCGGTATTCAGCACCACATCCTTTGGAAATCACATCTCCACCACAATATTTTCTCCATAATTAGTCTATGTCATCGATCATGAAAATAAATTAGTTTTCTCACATTTGTTTTTGTGAATTTCATGGTAGTTTTTATTACTTAAAACTTAAATATTTTATATTTTCCTAAGGAAATTAGTGACAAAAATATTAGGGAAAGTTAATGATAAATGAATATGGAAATGGTTTAGGAATAATAAAAGAAGACATATTTCCCTCTCATCAATATATATGATAATCCAATATTTGATCATGATCCTATAAAGGAAATCCAAGATCATATCCAGGCTTCTACTCCATATCATGAACCACTATCATTCCAAATTGACCATCCTAGCTTAGGGTATTCTTCTCCTAATTCCGCCTATACTACAACTTCTTTCCAACTTTCTAATGACGTGCAAGCTTACTTTGGCATTACCAATGGTGAAAAGGATACTCATGAAGAATACATCGGGTGCATTGCCAAAATTTTCCATGATCCATATATGCTTACCATTTCATCCAATAAATCTAACCCATCCACTTACTTCTATCTCTTAGTCTTGGATGAACAAGTTTCATCCAAAAATAACAAATCTATTACACAAAAACCAAAATAAAAAAGCCTTATCATGTGGAGATATAAAATCAAATGAAAAAGGAAAAGGAATTTTTTTTAGTCCATATCAAAATCAGAAGCTATTGGAAAATTCAAAAAATAAAAGAAAAAAATCAATCTCCAATCATGCCCCTTCATCCAAAATAGCTAGGGGCATCTATCAAAGCTAAATATCAAGAAATAATCTTGTTGATCATAACTTTTCATCCCAATCATCTTTACATAATCCATATACTCTGCCAAATCCACCATAGCCATACATTCATCCTATCATTCCATACCCCTCAATGATGTATATCAAAGAAGCTTCGATGGTGACCACTTTTTGTGCTTTAATCCAAATATTTCCCAAACTATTTTTCATGTGAAATATGATTATCCTCATAGTACACACAATAGGGATCATACATTAGCTTATTCCACACTCCACACAAAGAATCCTCACGCACTCATCTCATATCATTTATACCAGTCCTTACAACTTCATCATACATTTACTAAAGAGCATACACCATGATCACACCATCATCAAATCTCATTCATAAAAAAAATCCAAAAATATCAAAAAATATCAAAATCCAAAAAAAAAAATTAGAAAATAGTAAAGATAAATAATTTGTCTAAAGGTGAAAAATGCTCCAATGGAACTTGGGATAAGTACCTTGGTGAAAACTTGGAAACATGTTCCTTTTGTATTGGTCTCTTACCCACTGTCTCCTAGGATGTCATTCTATCCAATATCATTCATATCCATATTATAATAAACTATGGACCATATCCATCCCCTATCCCTAATAAATCTTTCATGGCTTATCTTTGATTCTAGATCAAAGATCATCCATTATCTATCCACTAGCATTGACCCTTCCCTGTTCTTTCTCATGTGGTATGTGTGGAAGTTACATCTAGATTATGTCAAGGACTGGTCTTGTATATCCTTAGTTTCCTCTTAATTTTGCATTCAAGTCTTATGCATTTGGAATCCCTCATATTTATTAATAATAAATCAAACATCAACCCATATTATCTCATATCACATTCATCCCATCTCAAACAAAATAAATAAATCATCATCCTTTCATCAAATCTAAAAATCTAAATTCAAAAAATAAAATATTTACTCACCTAAAACTTGACATTCAATCAATCTAAACATTGCATCCAATACATCAATCCTTAATTGAAATCAATTCATAAGCCTAGATCTCAAACACTAATAAATAATCCTATCATTTTCCTATCAATCAATCAATCCATCATCCTTATCAAAGCCTTGTTCAAGTGATTATCCAAGCTTGAGTAAAAAAATCAAAGCCTTGCTTAGGTGATTATCCAAGCATAATCACTAGAAAATCATTCTTATCAAATCCTTTCCTAGGTGATTATCCAAGCCTAATTACAAGAAAATAAATTATTATCATCATCATCATTTGATAGTTGGAAAGTGATATGTTGACTACATGACATATTGGTAGTAAGTCTTTTTCTTTGTTTTATCTTTTGGTCATTTATATTTTAATCCATGACTAAACATATGTATGGCCATATTGATCTATCTATATCTTGGTGTGTCACAACTAGTGTATATTGGGGAATCATCTTGTTTATCATTCTTTCCATTTCTTGAGTTTCAATTCCATGCAAAGGTTACCTTGTACCCTGATTTCTCATAAATTGGTGCATACTCTCGTTTTCTATATCAAATCTTAGGATTTCTCAATACATACAAGAATAACCTATCTATCATCGTCAAATTACCCTTTCATTTCATTTCCTTCATACTCTTTCATCCTCTAATTCATCTTCCTAATCTCTCATCATTCCCTTCCATTTTGAGAGCACACTTGTATTCTCGTAACTCACATGTCCTCTCGAGGGGATATCTCATCACCTAATCACCAATCTTTCCTTATTCATCATTTTTTATCCTCCCATTGATTGGGGCATCATCATTGATCCTTATCCTCTGAAATATTTTATCCCTATCATCTCTAATCAACTATGTCTTAAACTTCTTTAATAAAATTCCATTTCATGACATCATATCAAAGGGGGAAATGTAGACACCTAAAATATAGCCTTACCCAACCATGCCTAATTTTAGCCTATTCTAATCCATTAATTAAATAAATGTCTATTATTTATTTAACTATTCTTATCCTTGTCCTAGTCTCTTAATTAGATCAATATTTTTTTTTATTTAATTTCCTTTATCCTAATCCCTTAATTAAATAAATATGTATCATTTATTTAATTAATATCCCTTCAAATGATTTCATTAATTAAATAAATATTTTATTTTATTAATTAATTGTCCTTTATCCTCTATCATTTTCTATCTAATCCTAGCCTTTGATCTTGTTCACATGGATCATAATCTAAAGTTATTGTCATGTGATAGATCTCCCCTTCACATATCTAACTAACTTCTTGCCTAGATTCATTGAACCTAGACACCTAATAAAAAGTCAAACTTTTTTTATCTTATCCATTAATCTCGTTTAACCTCTTATTCCTAGCCATTTTCATTAGAATTTATGTCCTTATCTCAATCCTAAACCTAAATCCTATCTATCGTGTGACACATCATATGATTTCATCCTTAAACCAAACACTAATCCTCATTGAATCTTTGCCCTCCAACATCAATAATTTCTAGCCATTGATTTTGCCTCTTCCAAGCTCTATATGTAGAGGCTCTTTTCCTTAATTTTGACATAATCCAATATTGATCTATCATACCTACATACTATCAAAATCTCTATTGAATCAATATTATCATCATCATTATCAAAGTATATGAAGGTTATACTAGAGAATCGAGCAATCCACATATCAACATCAAGATAAAATCAAATGGAGTAAGGGTGCCCTCCATTTTTGCTCATTGAGGAGAGACTCATGAAGGATAGAAGGAAATATTATAGGTGAAGTTATTGTTCTTTGTATTGATTTTATCTTCCTTTTTTTATCTTGTCTTTTTCAAACCTCTTCACTTTTCATGATTATCTTTTGATTTTTATTTAAACTTTTTTTTACTTCATGTTATCCATGACACATATTAATTCAATTTAAATGATTTGAATGCTTACATATCATTTTAGTATACTATTTTCACTCTCCACCACTTCCTTACAAAAAAAAATTCATCTAATGGATGGGGTCTATATCATCACTAACATTCTTATGTTTAGGTTTTGAATAATGACTTGTATGAAATAGAGACATATCACAACTTCTAGATGGATCTTTACCCAATAAGATGACCATTCCTAAAGTTTCATACAAACCTAATAGTACCTACACTAGAGAGAGTATTGCCACACCACACTTATATATATAACCTAATGTATCTCTATTCCTACCCTTTCATTTTCCTACATAGATAAATAAAGATTATATTATTTTGTCTATTTCACTTGTTTTACATAAGCTATTCATTGCATTTATTTTCTATGTTCTACAAGTTACTATAGAACTTACATCCTAAGTAAGAGCAATAGATGAAGGGTTTGAGTTGGATCATTAGTTTATGTGGACTCCATATCCTTTTTTTATTTTTTGAATAATTATTTTTTATATATGATTGTGAGTTCTCATGTACTTTGAAATACATGTTCATTTTTGGATTCACATGCATCTCAAAGTCTTAGGAAAATGTAATTGTTAAATTAGAATAACCACTCTAATTTCTATTTTATTATGGGTCCATTTTGGTGTAATGTATTAAAATGATTACATAGAAACATGTGGTACACAATTGTGCTAATTTTTTATCCTTCCCAATCCTTATCCATCCGCATTTATTCTCGTCTATATATGATTTTGTACTTTCAATCTTATCAAATGATTATACACATTTATGTTATCATCGACCTATTGTTCCATTCGCCCAATTCTTGTCTCAAGATCTTAGATTTCTTGTCCTTGATTAATCTTGAAAGGGCAAGAATGATACGACATGACATAGAACTAACCCTAAGTTCAAAAATTTTAAATTTCATGTTGACTCCTACCCATTTTAACTAACTATTAAAAGTTGACTCGGTACACATTTTTGTGATTATTCATTTTTTTTGTATTTAAGGAAATTCACTTGAACTTCCTAAGCAATTACAAGGAGCATTCTTAAGAACATTTGGGTTTAGAGCACTAAAATGAATTACCACTTCAATCAAAAATAAAATATAGGCCACTACATGCTTGCTTACTATTTGTTAATAATAGCCCAAGATTGTACAACTAGATTCTTAAGGGATTAACTAAGGAGAACTTAACCCTTCCAATTCCGTAATCCAAAGTGTTTTCCAATACCACCAATCCTTACAAATTAATAGAGAAAAACAATCATACTGAATTAGATAAAAAAATTCTACATTAAACCATATTAGAACTATGCAATAGAGATTAAATCACCATTTTATGAGATTGATCTTGAATTGCAGGGTTGAACCACATAAATATTTAAATCTGCATATCAAAGAGAATTAGCATATCAATGACATTGGTTTTTTTAGTATAACAAATTTTATAAATCACTAAGATCCATATCCCTTCATCAATTAAAGAGCTAAATACTCCTTTCTTTCACATTTCATCACCTAAAATTATATTTTCAAATTCTACTGACTCCCAACTCTTCTAATTTATCAAAGTTGATTCACACTTTAGTGTCTACATTACTTGAATTACCCAATAAGCTCATCTAAGAGATTTGAAGCTATATAATGTTATATATATATAATATGAAGTTAGAGGAGGTCCCACATAAAGCACAACTACCCAAGCCAACTCTATGTGGTGCTTACTAACAAGGACAACGTCTCCATTCACTTTGACTTTAATTTTAATGACCTCCAGTTCGATAGGAATTGGTGTATGCCTTCTAGATAGATCGAGACTTTTCATGCTCATTTTGCAAGCTATTAAGCCAATTCCACACTCAGAAAATGAGTGTTTTATATTTTAGGGAATAAGACAAGGTGGATCTTAGTTAGGTGGATCTATATGATGCAACCAACTTATGATGATGCTCAATTTATAGTGAAGGACAACTTTCAACATACTCAATATCTTACCTTATCTTCATAAAAGTTTAGCTGAAATATAAGAGATGTTTATGTTGCTCCTCTCCTTTATAGAGGGATCTAAGAATACTATTTTTTACAATTGTATTTTAATGTGTAATGGATATGTTGATAATGTGTGTAATTGAGTGTGTTTTTTATAATGAAAATTGAAAGGTTTTAGTAAGAGTTGGTTTAAAATGTGTATTATTGTTTACAAGGATTAGTAGCATTGAATAGAATGTAAGGACATTATTGTCTTTGTATTAAAGAGATGAAAAATATTTTGATAGTTTTAATGGAATAGTCAATCATTTTCTATCAAATTTTTAAATTAGTGGGATTCTTATTGTCTTTGTAGTGCGACAAATGATTTATACTTCATGTTCACATATTATTGGTATGTGAAAGCGAGGTTTATGCAAAGTTTTGTAAGGTAGTGGTGTAATGACCTTTAGCCAAAACACTCATAAAATACTTAGATCCAAAATACTCATAACTAATATTCATATGAAATATCTAAATTTGAAATTCCCACATAATAATTTGACAATGGATGGAACTAATAGAAATGATACATTCACATAGACATGTTGAAATTAGATCTTGCATTTAGATATTTCACTCAAATATATTGTTGTAAATTTTTACAAAGAATTACTAGAATCTTGTTGATAATCTTTATTATAGTTACACTATTTTCTATTACTACCCAAAATGCTAAAATTCTTGAAGATTGAAGGGAAAATACAAACTTTGTATGAAGTTTCCCTCAACGAACTAGAGGAATTTTTTCCTTCAATCTCTAAGAAATCAATGGGGTTTCATCGAGTAATCTCTAAAACACAACAATTTTTATCCTCAAATCCAATGGGTGAATACTTAGCTCTACAAATTAGGGCTTGTTTGAAATAGTAAAAGATCCCAAAAATTTGAAGTTGCCTAAATTAATAAAGGGTGAAGGTCTAGTGTGAGGCCCACATGTGTTGCTTTTCTCTCCATTTTTTCTATTCAATTGAGGCCATTGATGAGATCCTTGGTCATGAAAAGTGGTAGATGAGGCCCTTTATTCAAATTACAAGTGTCCATGAAAATAGATTCAAAAAATTTAATAGTGGCATGCTATGATGGTTGAGTTGTTGTGTTGTTATTCTTTCCATCAAGGTTCAAACCCTGTTGGGGTGTAATTGTTGAGAATTTATATTGGGGATGAGGTCCCCAATTGGTAACCTCACTAATTCATAGCTTTGAGTCAAAAGTGTTTACCCCTTTTAAAAAAAGAAAAAAAAGACACATTAAAAAACTTGGGAGTCTAGGGAAATACATGTCGAAGGGAGAAAATGCAAAAGAAAATAGGAAACCAAGAGCCAAGATTTTGTTTAGATGGGTTCACATTTTCTATGTTTAAATTAAGTTTACTAACTTGGTTCAATGTTAGGGGATGGGTGAATGAGATGTAGGGATGCTATGATCTAAAGGAAGTAAAAAAAATTGGGACTAAGAGAGAGGAACGATAGAGTAATAGGGATTGGGATTCAAGAATAATAGAGAAAGGATCAAATTTTCCATATACTAAGTGTAGGAGGGAGCGAACATCATGATTTAGGGATAGTTGATGCAAGAGAGATGATGGATTGAGATTTAGAGATACTTGATGCAAGAGGGAGTAGCAATCAAGATTCAAAGATAACCAATTCAAGAGGGAGAAATGACCAATCTTTGAGAATATCAATCTAGGAGGGGGGGTGTATTGGGCTTTGAAGATACCCCATATTGGATGGGATGCATATCAATCTATGAAAATATTGATGCTAGAGGTAATGCACATTACAAGTAGAGAGAAAAGAATTAAAATATTCAGTGCATAAGGATTGAAAGTAGAACGAATAAATACAAGTTTATAGGTTAGCAAATAGTAATGGAGAAGGAGGTTGAGGATTGAGGTGGGGATATGACATATCCAATCCTAAATTGATGAAGGAAAATTAAAAAATGGAAGATCACTTACTCAAGAGTAGTGAAGTAGTGGGAGACGAAGGAAATTCATTTCAATGGAGAAAAGTATGAAGGTTGGGGGATCAAGAAATTAGGGAATTGATAGAAATAAAGGAAAAATGATGTTGTTATGGAAAATTATAAAATGTTGGGTAAAAGAAACCAAGGGAAAGAGAACTAAGGTAAGTGAATTCCTAGAAAAAAAATAGAGGGTAAAAAATTGGGAATATAGGGATGGGGAATGAAAGGAAGTTATGAGAGCATGAACGAGCTCAAAATCATACCAAAACTAGGTAAGTGACCCAAATAGTCTCAAACTTAAGTATATTGAAAATGGGATATTACAAGTCCACCTTTCCCAAAATTTCTTGTCCTTAAGCATTTGGAAACACAAATTTTCCATGCATTTTTATTCTTCCCAAGTGGTACCCTCTTTAAAAAGGTTTTTCATATGAACCACATAATTTTTGATGGGTTTGTTTCCTAGCTTCTTTACTCTTGTGATATTGATAGAATTTGGTACCTATATGAGTTCAAAACTCTACTAACATGACTTGAAATACTTCAATGTGCCTATGTATATCAACTATGTTTTATCACTGGTAATTGATGAAGCAAAATAATCAAGTGAAGGAATATTAAATGTGGTACCATGTTCATATCTAGTAGCATAGAAGGTAAACACAAAAAATAAATAATCAGGACCAAGCTTGGAAAGGACAAAAATAATCAGCTTAGAGTCTTCTTTCTCAATACCATATGGTACCAAATATAATTTGAGAGACTTTATTTTATTGAAAAATTCCAAGAATCCATAAAAATATATATGATTTGAGTCAATAAGTTGATTCTCCAACTAAAAACCTCTCAATATATCTTGCTTCCCAAAAACTGACTCCAATTGAGTCTAGATTTGATTGGGTGTAGTGCAAGACTCAATTTGAAAGAGGAGATTAGGAGACATAAACATGCATAATTTACCAAAAGCCTCATCACATTTTTCAAATCAATTTCTCTTCTTTGTAGTTCTTTTTGTTTCAAGTTGTATACCCATGATGACTCTACACAACCCTTATTTTCTTAAATATATCTCTATTTATTTTTTCCACCCATAGTAATTGTATGGAGTGAGTAGAGATACATGGGTTGGATCCATGATGTTTAAATTCTAAAATATAAAAATTGAAAGAGAAATAATAGTATAAAATTTCACAATGCAAGAAAATATATTTTTGATCCAAAAAAATGAACTTATTAGCATGATTTTCAAGAAAGTAATGATAGCATCGTAAATTGTCACCCCTTGACAATTTCACACTATGTTTTTCTCCCCTTTAAGTTATTGGACCTAATTAAGCATTCAACTTCCTAAATTGTGTATTCTATAGCCTATTTAAAATATTTTTCAATAATTTTCAATTATAAACATCTAGGGTGCCTATGTCCCCCTATTTTGGCTTCAAATTCAAATAAGTCAGTGTTGGAATTTTATTATTTCAAATGGAACAAGAAAGATCTAAAAACAATTAAGGAGAACTCATAATGAATCAATTATCAAGAGCATTCAAAGGTAGTCAAGAGCAACATTTCAAGAGATTTATTTTAGTAATTCAAGATCCTAACATCATTTCAAATCTTATGTGAGTTCATGTGTGTTTATGTTATCATTGTTTTGTGAAGGCTGACACTTTTGTAGGTATCCAAAGAACTCAAGAATTCCAACAACCAAGATCCAAGAAATTGAGGAGAATTTATGACTTTAGTTCTTCAAGGAAGCCATTTAAGGGTGGTGAGTTGTAGCACTTTGTGATTTTACCATTCCTTCCATTCAATTATCCATTTATCATTGAAATTTCTATTGTGGAAGTGAAAACACTTACATGGTGTTTAACTAAGGCAATCCCCTAAATGGTTCAACATTTTCCCTCTCTTTGAATGTGCAGATCTCAGGTTTGCAAAAAGTTAAAAGGAGATTGAAGACAAATTGTTCATTGTTGCAATTGTCACCTACACTTTACCAACTCATAGAAACTTGTCTATAGAAATATCATACAATGATCTCACAAAATTGTAGACACAGAACTAAAGCTTGTATCCAATATGAGAGGATAGTGAAAGTAGATCCAAAAAATATCTATTAGGTTAGTGACACTCTCAAAGGAAATGTCCTTGAAAATCAGGTTGAAATTTATACTATATGTGCACAGTGTCATGCTCTACTCATCTCTATTGTCTTATTTTTCCTATGACATTCTAGATTTTTTATTTCTATATAAATGTGGAAATTTTCATCATTAGGATAATTAGGTTATTATATTTCATCCTTAAGACTTTTTTGGTTAAAGGGTTGATTGACTTACCTATCAGGCTATAAGTTAATCACATACCATTTCCAAATCCATCAAACCCTCAATACCACAAAAATCATTATTGAAACTAGTAAACGGTGCCTAAACCCTATGGTCAAATCTTAGGATATCCTTTTTCTAACATCTCATTTTGGTGAACCCAAAATTTAAACATTATATGTGTTCTAAAAATTCACCCTAGATCTAGGTTTTTGCTTTAAATTTCTCATTTAGTGTTCCATTATTGCATCATAAAAGGCATAAAATTCAAAATATTACATATTATATTGTATGATAGGTTACAATAGGATTTATCTCAATCATTTCAGCCCATATCTACATTCAAATTACATACGTAAATCTGCATTAGGTCATTTAAAATCTCAAAAAATAAAAAAGTGTCATTTGCATACATCTAGGTGTCTTGCATCTTGCTAAAAAGTGAAAATTGTAGTAGTTTCTTTGAAAAATCTATATTATATCATCATTTTCAGATTTAGCATATTAAAATTAGTTAATTCTTGCATAGATTAGATCTAAAAATTGCTTTTACAAATTTCATTATTGTTCAAACATTTTCATTATTACATACTTGCATTTTGAATTACATTAACATGTAAATAGATAAAATATGGAAAATTATTCATTGTCAGACCTATTTATACATAGACATAGAAATATTAAATAGTATAATAGATAGTCAAACTTTTAATTTAACAAAAGCTTGCCTAGGACATAGGTGTCCTAGGCACCATGGTCCTACCTTTTATGGCTCATATTTCTATCAAAATCTATTTCTGTGTTTTCTATTTGTTCCTACTCTCTGATTTCTATTTCTATCCATTTTGATATATTTTCTTGCCAGTTTAGTGTTCATAGTGGGTACACTTAAGTATTTTGATACTTGTATGAGTTCCATGACCTAGTGTCCTATCACCAATACCTTAGGGAGACGTAACTCTAGACTTATGGAATGCCACATTGTTGTTACATTTTTTTTGGATCATGGGTCTTACAACTCTTTCATGCAAATTGTTGTCTATATTCAACCCATTTTGGAATCTATCCCTAATGCTATCATACAAATGAAAAACTTACAAACCCATATTCACTGATGTTGAGACTATGGTTTCCCATGTTATTAAAGAGAAATTGAAACAATTGGACAAATATTTAGAAAAACTTTAGGACTATGTGAGTATTGAATATATAGCCATCACAACAACCCCCATAATAGATAACATGAGGAAATTTAGTGATGATACTTAAGGATTAGAGGTGGTGTGTAGCCTAGCCCATATTATTGACAATCATGTACAGGTACAATGGCTAGTTGTCCTCAAATTTGAGATGTCTTTAAATTCAAGGAGGAAATCAAGTCTCCTTCCCTACAACTATAGCCTATGTTCCTACATACACTAATTGAACTATTGCACTCAAAAATACAACCAAGCATTGGTATAACTCCAACATTAGGTCTCCACTAGGAATCCTTATGGTTTTGGATCTTCACATGTGACACCTCAAGTTCATCACCTCTCACAAACTTGCAGCATAGTAGTACACCTAGCACATATACACTTCCATCATACTCACCCCATTCCCAAAAAATTCCAACCATTGTGTAGAAACATAAAATTGACCTAGGTTTGCAAACTTGATTTTCCCCATAATTCTTCTATACACAATTAAAACCTTTAGTTATGTCTTTCCGTCCAAATTTGTCTATTAATTAAATAATTCCTAATTATTTAATTAGTTCACATCTTTTATTCTTCCTGACTATTTAAATAAATAAATCATATTTATTTTATTGAAATACACCACTAATTTCTAATGTCCTCCTTAATTAAACGAACTATTAAATTTATTTAATAAGTTCATTATTCCCTCCTAATTATTTAAATAAATAAATTTTATTTATTTATTTAAATACATCTCTAATTCTAATGTATACTCATAATTAAATAAATCCCCCATAATTTATTTAATTATTGTTGCATTTCCTCCACAATTAAATAATTAAAATTAATTATTTAATTGTCCTATTTACCTTTCCTCCAAATTTAAATAAAATTATTTATTTAAATTCCTTTTTTCCAAGTAAATAATTTTAAATTATTATTTACTGTCACATGGTCCCACCACTTTTAAATTAAATTGATTTTTAATTTAGAAGGTCGTTCAACCTCTTGTGGGAATTAATTTTAAATTTCTATTTTAATTCCCCACTCTCATAATCTATTCCCAATCTCCTCTTGTCACATGCAATTCTAACCCTTGATTTGATTTTCTAAAAATCAAATCTTGGCCATTTATTTTGAATGGTTTCTCTAACCCTAATTAGGGGTTGTCACATATATATGCAGCTCTTGATCTTAGGGAATCTTCCATCTTTCAATCTTGTCCCTCCATTCAAATTTGGTATTTCTATAAAATGAAAATTTCAAACTCATTTTGTCACTTCATGATCTCTTGACTTCTTAATTTCATGCTTAGGATCTCTTGTCATTTTGCTAACATTGTCATTTTGCAAGTTTTTCTATTGCATGTAGGCTTTATTTTGCACATGCATTTTAGATCAAATCCTTCAATATTTTCTTAGGTCTTGTCATAGTCATAGTTGCTCATCAAAATTTGAGGGAAAACATAATATTTGTGGAGAAGGCCTATGGAGGTCATTCATCGAGGTTTTGACGAGTTTTGGTAATATTGTTCCTTGTTTTTCTTTGTTTCCTCTTTTCTACTTAATAGTTATGATAGGGTTTGTTTTAAGAATTTCATTTCATGCTAACCTATAAATTTTACCCATAGTTACATTAGTGAACCTGACAATTTGTTTCTTGCAGTTTCTGTATAGATCTTGTTCAACTTTTTTGTCGGTACATGTACAAAATGCCACAATCATAACCTTATGAGATTGAATCACTCTCTCACGGTGCATTAGCCTTTGGGAATGACACATTTGCTTTGTTAAGCTGAATTTTCCAGTCTGAATGATGCATTTTCTCTACCGAGCTGCATTAGCTAGCCCGAACGATGCATTTTCTTTGTCAAGCCACATTAAATTTATGAATGATGCATGTGCCTGGTAAACTTTGAGCTTTTGGTCCCAAGACACATTTTCTCTATTGTGATGCATTCATCTAGTAAAAACTTATTTTATGATTTTACAAAATTTCTAGATTTTCTCTTTTTTTGTTTACTAGATTAGAGGTTTTGGGTTACTAATATTTTGCTTGCTTTGCAGCATGTGGCATGGATTTTAACCCTTGTGTTTTGGCATTTTAAATATTTTCACAATCTTAATCAAACAAGCAAATAACCACAACTGTACAACTTGCATTCACTTTTCATGAGGATAAAATGAACATGCATGCACATTCATGGGTTTAAAATGAACACAATCTTGCATTACAACTCATGAGGCTTAAAATGAACTTGCATAGTCATGACATGAGGTTTAAAATGAACATTGTTTCTCTCACATTGTCTTAAAGGTTTAAAAAGAACAAAATTCTTGAGGTGTTTGTCCATATAAGAACTTTGATAACTAAAATGAACAAGTGTCTCAACTTTGTGTAACCCAATTCAATAATAGAAGCATCCTCTCCCCTTGAGCACTTGTGTGACCCTGGGTGAAAGAGAAACTATTATTGACTCTAGGAATTGGGCCTTCCTTGGTGGGAAAAAGTACTCACCCCAAGGCAACTCAAATCGGAAATGAAGCTCTTTAGCCGAGATACTCCCAACTAGTATACAAATGTGAATACTAATGGAAAACTTAGGATTACAAGTGTGGATATGTCAAAAAAGCAAGTGAATTCCCCAAAACCTTGTTGAGCATAACCTCTTCAAGCTGGAATTCCTACTTATCACAGCTATTCTTGCCTCATGTGTGGCCACTCGAATGGGTGCCCTAACTAAAAAAATTTGTGTAGAAGCGAAAAACCATATCTATTCTTTGGTGTAGCAACGATCATTGCCAAGGCATCCACATTCTCACAATTCTTAGTAGAGGTGAAGAGCTTTCCATGGGAGAGTTATGGAAGATTGAAGTTTGGTTGACCCGAGAATTGATTGCAATGTAAGGGGGAGCTATTGTGACCAAGCTTCTAAGTCACCCACTAAGAATAAGTGTGGCTGGAGTAAAATCCACGTAGAATCTAGAGAATATATTCCTTTCCAACCCTAGGATTGTGCTTGTCTTCTATGTGCTTGTTTTCATAGATTTCAAAGACAATCTATTTACCAAGTGTTTTTTAGAACCAATGAAAAAATAACCACCTTTTTCAGATCTGGAAAAACACTTTCAAGTTGAAACAATCTTCAAAATCTGCCAAATCTACCAAGAAAATAGACTCTGCAATGTATTTGCTAAAAAAAAAACACATTTGACATTTTGGACCGCATTCGCAACTTTCTGCAACACAATCGCTCTGCTAAACCGCATTTTCTCTCTGAAACAATGCATTTGCCTATTCTGCAACACATTCATCGTCTCATGCATCACAATTTCTTTGTTGAAACACATTTGTTATCTAAAATGCCGCATTTTCTCATATTATGATGCATTTGATCCTCTGCAATGCATTTGAAACCTGAAATGACGCAATTTCTTGTCAAACATTATTACTATAAAAAACCCGAATCCAAAAATTTTCAAACAACTTTCAAACACCTTTTTCTATAGTTTCTATCCAAAACTAGAACAAGAATTGCTCAAATCCTCCTTCCTTGCATTTTAGTTTTCATTTCCCTTACCATAGGTCTACCATTGCACACTTTTAATTGCATCCTTAGACTCCACTATCATTTTAGGTCCTCATTTTGCAGACTTTAGAATAGGAATCTTTACCATACATTGCCAAATATTTTCCTTCAAAAGTAGGTTGTCATTGGACTTAATCAAAACCATTTCATTTAGTCCTTGTCCTTTTGTGTGCCATTTCAAACTCATTAGTCTAGTTTGCAAACCGACATTGACCCAACTTTGAGTGGTTAAGTACACCTTTCCTTAATTATACCAACATTGAGTGTATCCTAGAACTCCTTGCATTTCCATACCTTCTAGTCTCCCTCATTTTAGTCCTCATTTAGTCTCATTGCATTTTCATTTCACTTTAGACAACATTGTCAATTTAGCATTCCTTTTTTCAGAAATCCAAAAACATAGTATCAGTTGCATTTATAGGTTTGGTCATCCTCCATCCTCCCCCATTTTGAGAAAGACTTATATGGTTGAAACAATACTACAAATTAAAAGAAGACAAATGGATTCCTTTGGAAAATTTAATAACTTTAATAATATTCCTAATGACATGAATGCAAATATTGACATAGGGAAATCTTTCATAAATCCATTCAGTGACATGAACATTCCATCATCCTCCCATAATCCTTTTGAACCATTTATCCATAGAGATGAAAATGGACAAGTATTTGTGGAAGATATAGAAGTTGCTGCATAAATCATCAAGTGGAATCTTTTGTGGAAGAATTAGTTCCACAAGATTCAGACAGATATCTATCCATGCTCCTTGACCAAGGCACTAGGTTTCCAAAAGGATTTGACATTAACACCTAAAGAGCAACATCCCCCGATCATACCACTCAAACAATTCAACCATAATCAACAACATCACATGATGCAAACCATACTTCCATGGGCGCCACAACACAAAGTGCCACACATACCATTAATACCACCTCCATGGGTGTTATCACCACTCAAACCACAACAAACACAACCAATGTTGTCAATACAACGTCTATTGGGGAAACATCCACAAACACCACTTCACATTCAATTTCACAAAAAACCTCCACCATTCCATCCCAAACTATTGGAGCAAAATTTGGGGCCTCAACTAACATAATGGGAACCAATTCATCAAACCTGTTATGGGGAGCTTCATCTAATTCCATAGGGACAACATCATTGAACTCTTTGATTGGGTCATCAACTAATGTCATGGAAACAAACTCCTTAAATCCCTTTGGGTGAAATAAAAGATGAGTTTTCATTCAAGGACCTCAATCCAATGTCCCTAGCTCATCGCAAATCAATACCACATCAATATCACCCTAAGACAAAATACAAACATTCCACATGGCCACATCTACCAATTTGGACAAGGCAATCAAGTAACATGACTGGAACATACATTAGCAAGCCGATCTCCAATGGAAATACCAAAAAAAAAAAAGTCACCATGTTTAAGAAAAATCTCCTTGGCCCACTGAGATATGGTCTACAATTCCATTGCTACACCACTTTCAGTGACCTTGTCGAAAAAGGATTTCAACTCAAAAAATCCCTAATTGCCAAAGGTGAACTCAAATATGGCAACAAAATTGACACCACCAACATAAACACAAACCCAAGTCCTCCCACCAACAAAAGCAAGTATTGGGTCAAAAATAAATGGTCCTAAACTCAAATAAGGACTCATTGCATTTAAGGATAATTTATGGGAGTTGTTGATGCAAAAACCTTAAATTCAACAGGTCCTACAATTATCCTTAAAGGAGTTCAATCCCAAAATGTACCAGTGACCACACTGACACCCACCACCAATGCCATCCAAAACAATCTCATCCAATCAAACCAAAGAAAACCTTTCCAACCAAGACAATTTCCCCAAAAATGCACATACACACCCTTGGGTGAATCAATCACAGTTTTCCTCAAAAAGCTTATCCAAAATGGCATCATCACATTACAGGACCCTAAACCGTATGACCCTAGTCAGTTCAAACCATCATGGTGGGATGACAACACATTCTGTGATTAACACCACATAAAAGGACATAAAAAATCCTCCTGTCAACAATTGAGAAACCTGGTATATGATCTTATTGAAAATCGTACCATTGAACTTGGTGGCCAACCATTTACTTCTAATTCATACCACACCATTCATAGAAACCCACTGCAGGATCATGGTCTAGGTAACCCCTCAACATCTAGTACAAATAATAATGATAATCAAGCCAATTACACCTATACCACCTTTAACTATTCTAATGGAGGCATCATTAATCACCTTCGAGTTGTTGACGAAGGAGAATATGTCAATACCATAACCATCAAGAAAAATCTAGAGTGTAATATCACTACCCATAAAGGCAAGGTCACAATACCAAGTCCTTCTACTAGATGACTCAAGATCACCATACTAGGTCCCTCTTCCAAACCATTACAACCCAATGTATAATTCAATCTCATTGAACAACTAAACAAAAAACCCGCCCAAATCTCCATCCTTAAGCTGCTTCATATTTCGCCTACACACAAGGCCATATTGGATAAAGTCTTGTAGGAGTCTTTTGTACCAACTGACATTGATTTTAACCATTTTGAAACCATGGTCAGATACTTGAATTCTCCCCATGATATCACCTTTTCAGACCTCAATTACATCTCACCAAATTCATTTCACAATGATGCATTGGATATCGAGGTCTTCATCCATAAACTTAAGGTTAGAAAAATCTTAGTAGATAGCAGAGTAGGATTGAATATATTATCTCTAAAATTGGTTAAAGCTCTCAACTTCTTTGATGATTATGTGGACGCTACAAAGAGCATTGTAATAAAGGTGTATAATCACGAGGAATGATCCTCTAAGCATACTATCACACTTCCAATTCGTGTGGGGCAGGTCATCATAGATACAACATGTCAAGTCCTGGATCATGAACTACCTTACAATGTATTTCTTATTTGACCTTGGATCCAGACCTTAAAGGCCATACCTTCCACTTATCATCAATGTATGAAGTTTCCTTTTCAAGGCACTAAAATCACCATACCAAGAGATCCCGACCCTTCCCAATACTATACCAAGGGATGTTAGTTGTTTGTTGTTTTAGTTGACGACTTGGGATTAGGAGATGGAGAGGAGAAGGTATCTCTGGATAGTCATCCTATACTTCAAGAGTTCTCTGATGTCTTTCCTGATGACATTTCAGGAATGCCATCGAGGAGAGATATAGATTTTAAGGTTGACTTAATACCTGGATCGGAGCCTATTTCATGAGCTCCTTACCGTATGACCACTCAGGAGCTGAAAGAGCTTCACTTGCATTTAGAGGAGTTTCTGGAGAAGAGATTCATTTGTCCTAGTGTTTCTCCATGGGGAGCACCCATCATCTTCGTGAAGAAGGATGGTTCACTTCGGTTGTGCATTGATTACCAATAGCTGAACAAGATAACAATCAAGAATCGTTATCCACTTCCCAGAATCGATGACTTGTTTGACCAAGTCAAGGGTGCTACAATCTTTTTGAAGATTGATCTTAAATCAGGATACCATTAGCTCTGTATATTTGATGCAGATATCCATAAGATGGTGTTTCGAACGCGGTATGGTCACTACGAGTTTACGGTGGTACCATTCGGGTTGACGAATGTGGCATCTGTGTTCATGAGTTTGATGAATGGAGTATTCCACACTTACCTTGATAGTTTTGTTATTATGTTTCTTGATGACATACTGATATATTCCAGGACAGTAGAGGAACATGAGGAGCATTTGCGACAGGTACTTCAGTGTTTACGGGAGAACCAACTTTATGCCAACTTGTCAAAATGTGAATTCTTCAAGTCTGAGATCATGTATCTTGGTCATGTGATCTCAGGAGAGGGAGTGTCTATGGATCCTTCAAAGATCCAAGCTATTCTGGATTGGCCTATGCCCACGAATGTGGCAGAGATTCATAGTTTTATGGGACTTGCAGGATACTATAGGAGGTTTGTTCAGAACTTTTCTAGAGTAGGTCATCCTATCACTTCTCTTCAGAGGAAAGGGAAGAGGTTTGATTGGAAAGAGAAGTGTGAGTCAACTTTTCAAGTTCTTAAGGATAAGTTGACTAGTGCATCAGTTTTAGCAATACCTGATCTCGCAGGAGATTTCATGGTTTGTATAGATGCATCCTTAGAGGGCTTAGGAGCAGTCCTGATGCAGGAGGGTAGAGTGATAGCATATGAGTCACAAAAGCTTAAAGATCATGAACTGAATTATCCCACACATGATCTTGAGTTAGCGGTATAGTCCATGCACTGACCAGATGGAGACACTTTCTACTCGGGTAGAGATTTGAGCTTCATAGTGATCACAGGAGTCTCCAGTACATTTTCACTCAGCCTAACCTTAATGCTAGGTAGAGGCGTTGGATGGAGTTCCTTTGTGAGTATGACTTTGAGGTGAAGTACATTCAGGGGAAAGAGAATGTTGTAGCTGATGCACTCACTAGGCGTAGGCATGTTTTATCTGAGATGAATCTTATGGTAGACTTACGGAGTCAGATTCTTGCTACTCTTCCAGCAGATAGTTGGTATCAAGATGTGAGAGCAGAGATTGAGGCAGGCAGGCCTCTTGAGGGCAGGTTTACAGGTTATTCACTTGAGTCAAATCGGTTACTCAGGCATTCTAAGTGTATTTACGTACTTTCAGCAGGTGGCCTTTGCACTTTGGTTTTGATAGAGGCACATCGTGCACCGTATTCAGCCCACCCTGGTGTGAAGAAGATGTATGCAGATTTGCGCCAGTTGTATTTCTGGCCAGGGATGAAATGTGATATTGCAGATTTTGTTGCTAGATTTTTGGAGTGTCAACGAGTGAAGGTTGAACATCATCACCCAGCAGGTCTTCTTCAGCCACACCTTATACCTGAGTGGAAGTGGGATATTATCTCATTTAATTTCATTATTTGTTTACCCAACTCCTCGCGATGACATGATGTTATTATGGTTACAGTCGATAGGTTGACGAAGATAGCACACTTATCGCCTATGCGTTCTACCTATAATGCATCATTAGTTGCTAGAGTGTTCATGGAGGATATTGTGAGGTTGCACAATATTCCATGTCGGATTATTTCTAACAGGGATCTGGTGTTTACTTCAGCCCTTTGGATGTCATTGCAGTATGCTATGGGGACACAGTTGAACTTCAGTTCAGCGTATCACCCAGAGATAGATGGATAGACTAAGAGGGTTAACCAAATCCTCAAAGATATGCTACGCATGTATGTTATGGACCAGCAGACATGATGGGAGGATTATCTCTATCTAGTGGAGTTTGCTTATAACAATAGTTACTAGAGTTCCATTGGCATGGCACCTTTCCAGGCATTGTATGGGTGTCCTTGTCGTACACCTTTGATTTGGGATCGATTAGAGGATAGAGTGTTATTGGGACCAGAGATGTTATAGGATATGGAGCAGCAGGTGGATTGGATTAGAGAGCACCTTGTAGCAGCACAGGATAGGCAGAAGAAGTATGCGGATGCGCATAGGGTGGATCGTCAATTTTCTGTAGGCGACAGAGTGTTCTTACGGGTGCGTCCGTGAAAGAGTCCAATCCATTATGGAAAGGGTTCTAAGTTGGCACCTCGCTTTGTCGGACCTTTCGAGATACTCAAAAATATTGGTCCAGTTGCTTACCGTCTTGCTTTGCCACCCAGTCTTGCACGTATTCATGACATTTTCCATGTTTCAGTTCTTCGCCCTTATCATCCAGCTGTTACTCATGTCCTTGATTGGAATTCTTTACAGGTAGAGGACGGGCAGCTGGCTTTGGAGCCTGTGGCTGTAACGGAGCGCAAAACGCTCACTCTTCGAGGGTGAGATATTGATCAGGTTCGAGTGCAGTGGGATCCCAGGGATGATGCTTCATCCACTTGGGAGGATGTAGTTAGGATGAGGGAGTTATATCCCTACTTTTTTGTAGGCTTCTAAGAGTAAGCCTGGTCTTTGGGGGGGAGGATGTAATACCCCTCCGTTTTGCTTCTCGTTTCATGTTGTTTTATGCTTTGCTTGGATTGCAGCTACTTTGATTCTAGACACACTTTTATTATGATGTTTTGATCGCTACTCTTGAGCGACAATTATTATTGTGTGATGTGATTATCTGATTTTATTTCACATGCTTTGATGAATTAATGATGTCAGTAGAATTATCATGTGATTATTGATGTGAATATTGTTTATGACATTAGTGTTAGTCTTTGATGAGTGTATTGGTGAAGAAGACGGGTTCGCATCACTCTTTTGCGAGCACCCTGCAAATTCGAGACTTCTTCTTCATGGTGTGAATTATATGCTGCATATATTATGTTGTTTACTTGATTTTAGGTTGCAGGTACATGACATTGACTCCACCTAGTTTCATAGGTTTGAGCATGTTGATCCAACGGTTAAGTTGAATGGGAGATAGTAACTTGGTAACATGTGTCAGGTCTACACCCTAGCCTTAGTGTGTCATCAGTTCTGAGTATTGAGTCATGTTGTATCTTATTTGATGTTAAATAATGTTTTGAAAAGTGTTGTCTTATTAAATAGTTCTTTTAGAAAATTGCATTGGTTGGAAGAAATTTTTATTTTTATATTATATTAATGTTATGCTTATTGGTTATTTTTAAAATGATTAATGAAATTAAAGTTAAATTATTTAATTTATTAAATTTAAATCTCAAGGGATTGGATTTAGTTATTTAAATAATTTAATAATAATTATGTAAGTATATTTGATTGTTAAATTAAATTAAATCAAAAAAAGGAATTATGAGAAATTGAAATTTTACTTTAAAGTCAAAATTAGGGCCTTCCAAAGAGGGGAAATGAAATTAACTTTTAAATTCAATTTCTTGTATTGAATGTTAATTAGGGTTGCATTAGGTTATTTTGGAATTTTGAGGAAATGATGTTTTATAAGATTACGGTAGAAAAATTTGGGGATTCTTCTTCCTTCTTTTTTTTCAGAGGTATGAGATTTTTGGAGGGAGGTTGCTCATGAAAGTTTTGGAATTATTTTCTATTTGGAGAATTAAATTGAAAGGAGAGAAAATTCTGTGAAGAAGGTGGAGCTATTGGATTAAAGCTTGCTGGAAATTCTTTGCATTGTTGAAAAGGAATTGTGAGGAGCTCAAAGGAAACTCTGCATCAAGGATTTTGGCTATTTCCTGTGGCTGCAAATAACCAGGTTTTCTTTTATTTCTTGTTTTATTGTTCCTAGTTTAAATCTATTTTCTAAATGATAAGAAATTGCAAATGGGTAATTTTTCTTGAAACCCTAGGTTAAACTTCAACATTTTGGTATTCAGATTTGTTTTTCAAAATACCAACCCTTTTTGAAAATTTGTTGAAAAACTCAAAATCAATGTATTACCTTTCCTTTGTCTATATTATTTGAAAACATGGAAGGATGGCTTATTTTGGTATTCAGTTTATAAATCTCTTGAGCATGAGATGTCTATTGTTGTAAATTTTATTACTGGTTTAAATTTATTTCTTTGATTTCACCAGTAAATGTAATTCTGGAAAAAAAATATATGAATGTAAATATACATTACATATATCATATTTTAAATATGATACATATAATCTACATTTACATATATATAGATTTTTATTTTTATTGTGTTGTAATTTCTGTTTTGTCGCTGGTACGGCAAAAGTACGAATTTCGTACGCTGGTTTCTTTTGGAAAAATTTTATTTGAAAAAAAAATATTATGTGTGGGGGGTGTTCGGCCCCCCACTGTTTTGCTTTTGTTACCGGTGGGTACGCAGTACCCACTGGGCAGTGTGCCACCACAGGGGGGGACGCACTGTCTGGTGGGGACTGCGGCCCCCTCCCTTCACTATTGTCAGCCACTGTACTTAGAGTACAGCCGGCGCAGGCTTTACCAGGTCTGCAGACTGTCTGCGGGTACCGGCGGTACCGTCCATCGGACGAGGTATCGTCTAGACCCGTGTGTTTTGTTTTTTTAAATTTTTTTTTTTGTTATTTTAAATTTGTTTTTAAAATTTTATTTTTATTTTGATTTGATTTATTTTATATATATAGTATTTAATTAAATATATATATTATATGTATTTTTATATTATATATGAATATATATAATATTTAATATATATATATAGAATTTAATTAATATTATATATATTGTATATGTAATCTTATTTAAAGTTTTTCTTTGTAAAATTGATTTATTGGACTAAGATAAAAATATTGATTTTAATAATGCATATTAATATGAGGTGTTTTTCTTTGTAAATATGTGTATTTAATACCTTGTTAAAACATAGGAACATTCAACAACTTAGACAATTAAGTATAGTTGAATTTATTATTGCTCATGATTTGATTAAGTGGTGGAGATTATGTATTTAGTAAAATATTGATTGGTTAGTATAAAGTCTTGAATGGAATTATTTTACTTTCTTGTGAGAAACATCAGTTAGGAACATGGTTTTAGGATAACCAAATATAGTATTTTTCATTGCCAAAGCATGAGTTCATTGATGTATCTTTTAATGATTATTTTGTGAATGAGTGTTGAGTTTTGGTTTGTAAAGTCTTCCAGTGAAAAGTGGGTCATTCCCTTGTTGAATTATTGTTTTGACTTTCCCTTGGGTAGAGTTACATGTTTCTAGTTTCCTCCTAGTGTTGGAGTGGATTTCTTTGTGGTTGCCTCCTAGGATAGGAGAAAGCATGTTGGTTCAGTTCTGCAACACTCGAGTAACCCTTGGAGTTATAATGTGTAGTGTGTTATCCAATTAGAAGAGTGGCTTTTGTTAGGGGCCAGAGCCCAAAGAGGTAAACCGGGAAACCTTCTTAAGTGATTTTAATAAGTGATAACTAAAATAATGTACTTAGATGACTAGGATGTAGTTCACATTAACCAAGATAAATTAGCCTCACTCACATACACAAGGGTTTGTTTAGACTTGGGGTGAGTGAGAAAGCCTGTAATGGCAAGATCACTATCTCGTCCTTATGAGAGGTAGTTGATTCCGCTTGAAATAGTATGAGTGTCGAGATTCAATTGAGGCCACCAGGATTTTTGGAGCCTATGAAGAATGCCCAGAGGATATCTCATCACAAACCTTGCGATGACACTCTGTCTAGGATAACACTGTGTTATGTTGGGCATATGGTTTCTTTAGCACACTTGATTATATTATGTCTGGAAGCAATGTAACCATGATTAGAGTTAAACTTATATTGTGCATATGTGTGGTTGAGTCAACTTGTATCAGTATGAGTCTGCCTTTGGTTGAGGGTGTAGGTTTCTCATCCATGTTACTTTGTTACTATCTCCTAGCATGGGGGGTGGGCCTACAGGTACCACATGGTTGGGTGGAACATGCACCAAAACCATTGGGTCCCCTTGATATTCAGTACTTGGTGGCGAGACTTCTTGATGGACATCTCACATTTCTCACTTTTAATTCTTGTACTTTGTATCTCATATTGTAATGATATTGATTTACCCCTCTTGTGTTATGAGGTGGACCTTGTAATGATCATACTTATGTATTTTGACTCATTCTGGGAATGAGGATTGTAATAGATGTATGTAATAGATTTATGTAATGAATGCTTCAATTTTTATCTCGTATCTTTTTATGTTGTTGAATGTTATTACTTGAGTTATTTACTTTCAATGTAATTTAGATGATGTATGTTAATGGGGATTTATGTAATCTCAGTTACGTAACCCTAGGGGATGTTGTCAATTATAGTTGAACATGTGGGTTAATTCACTTCTTTTAAAAAAAAATTTAGTACGCTTGTTTAGTGAATTGAAACTTCCTCTAGGGTTGCGTGGCGGGGCATTACATCAACATCCACACCATCCAAATGCATTGATCCATCCATACTCACCAAGCCATTCACATCCACTTCTTTGGATTCCACCATATCAACCCCTACAATCATAACAAGTGTTGACCCCAATATCAAGATCCAAGACGTCGATTGCGGAGAATACAAACTAAACACGGCCTATTGTATCACCACAATGCCCAAGCCACCAAAATTTTATGGCCGGTCTTGTTTCACAGTGGATCCCAAAAAGACTTCCAAGGTCCCTACAATGTTGATTTTCACACTATGGGGAGACATGAATTATGAAGACATTTCAGATCTATCCGCATGGATCTATAAGGACCCAAAAGAATTATTCCTACTACCAGTACACATATATGGCAAAGGTTATGACATATGCAAAGAAGATGGTTTTGATGGAACTAGTGGCCTTGGAAAAAGTAGAACTGAAAGGAGAGAGCCTATCATACCTTCTAAGAGACCAAAGTATCTAGGGCTAGGGTTTGATCAACTCAAAACTAACAATCAACATACCAATGTATTTTTGAGTGAGGACATAATGACTCCTGAAAGTGTCGAGACAAGTGAAGATTCATATAGTGAAACTAATTTGCATGAATGGGAATGGGGTTCTAATAAAACCCTCAGTGATTATGATGTTGATGAGCTATTTATAGAACTCGATGAACTCTCTCTTGAGGAAAGAATCAAACTCAAGTATAATATTGATTCTCTAGATGCCCATTGTAAACAAAAAGAATGGGTGAGCATCTTTTGTGACCCAAAGGATAATAAACCTAAACCATCGCTCGCAACACCTGACTTGTCCCACCCCATTCCTGAACCTCTCCATGAGCCTGACATTCCTGAGCCTATTACCGATACTTTGGAATGGCCATCTACGCATATTGATCATGATTCCAATCCTTTTGTACGATACTTTTACCATGAGTATAACTCATCTGAATCTGAAGATGGTCCTTGAATAGAATTTGACTGGGAAATTGAGGAGGAAAATTTTATCTTTACACTTTCAGCCTTCTTCAGCATGCTTTTAGCGTCCTCCATGCCCTTTACCAACACTGACGATGGTATCTCCCTTGTCTATCCACAACTTATTGATCGGGACCAACAAGGCTTGCCCATTATGGACATCTTTCAGAATGATGAAGCTATTACATAATTCATGGGACTTTGTGAAGGTATACCAAATGGTGATCACAAAGAAGGGTTCTTTGTATAGATCTATACTATGCAACATACTTTGGGCAGACTGTGCAATCCTCCAACTGAAAAAAATGTAAAATATAAAACAAAAAAGACATGTCTTTAGGTGAAAAATGCAAGGCACCTTCTAACAATACAAAAGTCAAAATAAAGGACGTATTTGAGGGTGAAAACCTACCTGAGGTGCCCAAGGATGGAGGATTGTTATTTCTTCCCATAACATAGGAAAAATTAGCAATTATCATTGAAGGCACTATAGAATTTAACATAGCTACACCAGAGGATCCCAAGAGGGTTCTCTTTGCTGCATCATTGACAGAAGAAGTAAATATCAAATTCCAATAATTCTTCTCAGAATGAAAGGTTAACTTCACATGGTCTTATGTTGATATGCCATGTTTGGATCCAAAATTAGTGTTGCACCATTTTACTTTACTCCTAGATGCCAAACTAGTCAAACAGAAGTTAAGAAAAATGCACCCACAAATCACATTACTTGTAAAAGTTGAACTTAAGAAGCTGCTAGATGTGGGATTTATAAGATTAGTAGACTATGTTGACTAGATTTCCAACCTTGTACCCATCACTAAACCAAATGGACAGATCCATATTTGCATAGATTTTTTATATTTAAGCAACGAATGTCCAAAAGATGACTTTCCATTGTTGTACATAGACATCATTGTTGATCTCATAGCAGGGTATGAGATGTTGTCCCTTATAGATGGTTTCCTGAGCTACAATATAATTCACATCGCCCTTGAGGATTAGTACAAAACAATGTTCACTTTCCCTTGGGGAACATACTACTGGAATGCCATGCCTTTTGGCCTAAAGAATGTAGGCGCCACATACCTGCGAGCCATGACAACCATATTTCATCATCTCATGCACACACTAATGGAAGATTATGTGGATGACCTTTCAAAAAAATATTTAACACGCAAGGACCACCTTAGAGTATTGGATAAAATCTTTAAGAGGCTAGAAGAGTACAAGGTAGGCTTGAATCCTAAGGATGTGTTTTTGGAGTAACCTTAGGAAAACTTTTGGGTTACACAGTTTCTCAAAAAGGCATTGAAGTTGATCCAGCAAAATTGAAAGAAATATTAGACATGCCTCCACCAAAAGGAATCAATGAGCTAAGGACATTGCAAGGTAGATTACAGTCTATCTGACGTTTTTTTGTACAAATAGCAGAAAAATGCCAATATTTTCAATACTTATTGCGCAAGAGCATCCCTTTTGTGTGGAATGACAAGTGTCAAACAATGTTTCAATAGATCAAGGACTGTCTATTGTCACCACTTGTCCTGATGCCTCCAATCGAGGGGAAACCTTTGATCTTATATGTCTCTACAACCACTTTAGCACTAGGGGCATTTCTTGCACAAAATGACTATGAGGAAAAAGAACGATTCATATACTACATTAGTCACACATTGGCTGGATATGAACTCAACTACAGATCCATTGAATGCACATGTATTGCAATTTTCTTTGCAGCACACAAGCTAAGGCATTACATGTTAAACCACAAGACACAATTAGTGGCAAAGATTGATTTGTTGAAGTACCTTCTAATTTGGGTAGCATTGATAGGTTAGCTAGCAAAATGGGTAATGATCTTGAGTAAGAATGACATAAAATACATTGAATGCAAGGCAATAAAGGGATGGATAATAGTCGATCAAATTGTAGATGCATTCGTACAAGGCACTCATCCATTGATAGCTAACTTCCCTGACGAGTGTATCTTTCACATGGAACCTACATCACCTTGGAAGCTATATTTTGATGTATCTCATACTAGTCATGGCTCAGGAGCAGGTATATTTTTCATCACACTGCAAGGGGACTCCATTCCTAAGAAATTTTGAATTGCATTCCCTTGTACCAATAACATCACAAAATACGAGGCACTTGTCACAGGACTCTAACTGGCTATAAAATGGAACATCAAGACAATTCTAGTTTTTAGAGATCTTTAGTTGGTCATTAACGAGGTTAATGACGATTATGAGACCAAGGATAAAAATTCATTTCCTTAAAAATGTATGGTGGATAGATTTATGACATATTTCCAACATGGTCACTTTTGAATAGATTCCTAGGGCACAAAACAAGGTAGCTAATGCAATGGAAACAATAGGATCTCTCTTGGACATTCCCAACAATGTGCCACAATTAGAGTTTTTAGTGGAGAAACTGTTGGTTCCTGCATATGATATTCCAGAGTCATAAATGGTCTATTAGATTGTTGGTCCCAGTTCACCTTGGTATCAAGACATCTATAAATACCTGAAATCTCAGACCCTCCCACCCAACCTATTCAACAACTAACAAAAATCCTTCATCTACAAAGCCGCTTGTTATACCATCGTTCACGACACATTATACCGTCATAGATTTGACAACACCCTTCTTCATTGTCTTGACACTGATGAAGCCCGAACAACCTTACACAAGGTACATGAGGGTATATGTGGATCTCATTCAAGTGGCCCAACCTTAGCTAGGAAAGTTAAGAAACTTGGGTATTACTGGCCAACAATGGAAAAATATGCTCTTCTATTTGTCAAAACATGTCAGAAATGTCAGTTGCACAGTGATCTAATCCATGCACCTGCACAGGAGATTAGACCCATAACTTCTCCTTGGCACTTCGCACAATGGGGACTTGACCTCATGGGAAAAATCCATCCCTCCTCCTCCAATGTCCATAAATTCATTATCAGCACCATTGAGTATTTCACTAATTGGATTGAAGTCGTTCCCCTCACCTAAATCACTGGTAAGTAGATTTCCAAATTCATTCTTGACTACATCATCTATTGGTATGGTATCCCACAATCCATCATCATAGACAATGGTCATCTGTTCAAACATCAATATTTTCATGAGCTTTGTGAATGCTTCCATATCCAACACCATTTCTCCATGCCCTATTATCCACAAGGAACCAGTCAAGCTGAGGCATCCAATAAAATAATCATTCAAATTCTTAAGAAGATTGTCAATGATGTTGACCATGATTGGCATCTACAACTCAATGTTTCCTTGTGAGCCTATCGTACTAGCATCTGCACACCCACTAGAGCCACTCCATTTTCCTTGTTCTACATGGATATGAAGATATATTTCCCATTGATGTCAAAATTCCCTCTCTTAGAGTCTCCTTGAAGGGATTGATTGATGATGAAGAGTATAGATAGTCTCGCCTACATGAGCTAGAAATGTTTCATGAAAAAAGAAAAAATGCCTTGAATCACTTATAGGAATATCAAAATTGCCTTTGCACAATCTCTAATAAAAGAGTAATGGTTTGAAAGTTTGAAATTGGTGATTTGGTCCTAATGCAGAGTCCAAGGAATCAAGTTGATTGAGTGAAACTTAGCAAGTTTGAGCCAAATTGGTTGGGTCCTTACATCATTACTACTACATTCAGTTTCAGTGCTTATCAGTTAGCCATGCCAAATGGCCAACAATTAACAAATCCTATCAATAGTGTGCATCTATGCAAGTTCTATACATAACATTAGAGAGCCTGGCTAAAAACCTTAAAAATACAAAAATTGTCACCATGATGAAAACCTAGAAAATAGGCGTCTTGGTGACACCAAAAAAATCAAAATGACAAAAATAGTAAAGAGAAATAATTCTTCCAATCGTGAAAACTGGGTAAACAGGTGTTTTGGATAGGTACAATGGTGAAAACCTAGAAAATAGGTGTCATGCATATTTAGTCTTTGCTTCACCATCTGTCATTCCATCTACCTTCATCCAAAATACATACCCAATCTTTCGACACATTCATAATATTTGTCAATAGATCTTGTCATTTCCATCCATGGCTAGCAATGGTTGACACCACCTCTTGCATATCCCCTACCTTTTGTCCCGCAAAGGTCCCTTTCCATTTCAATCTGCTTGGATCATCCTCAACCCAGCTAGGGGAAAGACATTTATCACTTGACTACAATGGGTATCACATATGGTCCTAAAAATCATAAAAATTCTTGAAAAAATCATAAAAATCATAAAAAAAGTCCTAAAAAAACCTTAAAAACTGAAAAATGTCTTGAAGAAAACACAAAAACATTTGAAAAAACCTCAAAAATAGAGTCAAATTCTGTTGCGTTTGTCCTTCCAGTATTTTTCATAGTTGAACTACATTGTCTCTACACATTTTCTATGTAGGAAAGGCACATCGTAAATGGGCCCCTGAGACATTAGGTTTGTCCCTCTAGGTTTTTCAAAATAAAATCATGACTCAATCTTTTGTCCTGCATATAAAGTCCTTGGTCATGTCGAACTACAAGGTCTCTGAGTGTATGATTTAGGCAAGGGCATCTTTCGATGAGCCCTCAAGGCTGCACTAGGTCAATCCATTAGCGTTCATGGCACCGCACTTTCACACACATCAAATTTATTCAAGACAAGTGAACTCTTTATCAATCCAAAACCTGACAACCTGTAGCAAACTTAAACAATCATTTCAATCAAAATTTTAATCAAAGTGATATGTCAACCATGGAATATGGTCAATTTGGTCATCTAGTCAAACTCTGTTAAAACAAGTCAACTGTTCAAACTCTTGGTTATTCTTTCGATGTGTCATTCTAAAGAACAACTTATGTCATTCCTTTTATGGTTCGAGATGTGTCCTTCCCAAGCATCGATATCATCATTGGGAATTTCGAGGGATTCTTTAGACATTCAAGAATAGATCCTCTTGACATCGACATCATCTAGGACGTGTCCTTCCTGAATCTAGCATCACTTGACATTTGACAACTTAGACCTTGTCAAACTTGGCATCTCGACATCAAAACAATTGACATTTGAACATTGACAAAACATATAGAAAACACTTGGAAAACATTATCTATCTTTTGAATTTCATCATGCTACTAGTTCCTTGCATCAGAGGATCTGTGATGTATCATGATGATTGTCCTTGTCTTTTTTGACCATCCTACTGCTAGTTCCTCAACGATGTCCTGATATTAGGATTTAAAGGAGTGACGATGTAGTACGATGATCACCCTATACTTTATGTTGGTCATGTGGCTAGTTCCTCGAGGATGTCCTAGCATCATAATTTGGAGAAGCAACAACGTTACATGACTAGTATTGTCTATTTGTGGTTGGTCATGATAACATGACTAGGGGAAATTGAGTTCCTTGTATGAGTCATGATCATCCTTGTCTGAATTAATTTTCCTATGTGATGGTTCTGCCTTGCACACTATTGATCTATACCATATCATAGTGTTTGTTGGCCATTATGACAATCCACCCAATGATGATTAGAGTAACACCTATTAGTACTTTGGAAAATATTGGAGGATTATTTTTTCACACTAACATGCATCTCTTTCTCCGTAACAACTTCCACCTTCGTCTGGTCCTCCCTCTTCTCTCCTCCCATGATGATATCTTGTGATATACAAAAAAATAATGGCATACTCATATAAAAAATTCATTAGCACATTTCAAATTCGTATAAAACCATTCACATAGTAGAATTTACATTGCATTCATATAACAAATAGGTCCATCATTTATGTTAATCTATATTGCATATATCAAAACATCATTTACACCAATTCATTTTGCATAACACATAAACATCATAAGCATCCATGTCATCAATGCATATATATAGCATCATAACATCATACATCGCATAGTCCATACATACATAAAAATCCATAAATACATTGATAATCATAAAGTTGAATCATTAGTACATACATCTCATCATAGCTAGTCGTACATTAATGCATCCATCCTAAACATTGCATCATATAGACAATATTATGTTGTCATATGGAATATTATCATCATCATCATATAAACACAAGGTCATCATGGCATATAATAATATAGTAACCATCATAAATGCATCATCATATCATCGCATACATCACATCACATCACATAAGCATAGTAACATCATAATGCATAAACAACATAACACAAAAAATTAATATGCATCAAAATCATATCATGTATATATCTTAGAATCATGTAGGATAGAGTCTCGTGGAATCCCAAAAATGGATTTCGTAGGCTTGAATGTCAATGTAACAAAAACAATTGTCTCATCATAACAATAACAATAACAATAACATAATAAATACCCTACGTTGTGCCCTCTTTTTCCCGTTGAGGTGAGGACTAGGGTGAATGGCACTATCTCATAAGCTCAATTGTAGTATGCATTGGCAAGGTGGCCTGACTCTAGGATCCTGAGGGGTCGACGACTAGAGGTTGGCTATGCTTTGATCTATGACCCGATGATACCGACCTGTGGTTGTGGTCGAACATGTGACCCGATGAGTGTCGATGACTATGGGGTAACCTATGCCCTGAGGAATATCCTGATGATGTAGATCCACCTACACTTGTATGACTCTAACTATTACTATGATTATTGCTACCACTACCTATCTTTCTATGTGATCTAGACAATCTAGGATCTCATCTCTTTTTCAGCACTGCCTACTCATAGAACACTCTATATCAGCCTTGTCTCTCACTAACCCTTGCCAAATCTCTAGCCATATCTCCTATAGGCCCCAAGCACAACTCTGCAAACTCTCTAACCCACTA
Organism: Sequoiadendron giganteum; assembly: GCA_007115665.2. NCBI lineage: Eukaryota > Viridiplantae > Streptophyta > Pinopsida > Cupressales > Cupressaceae > Sequoiadendron > Sequoiadendron giganteum. The sequence continues at coordinate 221,625,149 of CM021105.1, forward strand.
CTCAACCTCCTATTGTCTGATCATAGCTCGGTCCCTCTCCAACCATACCATGTCCAACTCTATTGCTAGTGCCTTTTTTTGAGACAAGGCAAAATCTAATTTGTTTTGGAGGTCTACCAATCTCTAATCTACTATGGAATCTCATGGCAAGGGTGGTGGCTTGTTCCCCTCCTCCTCTCCCTCTATCATTTGCTCTCACAATGGCCTCTCAACCTGATACATATCATCCTCAGCTCTGATGTCCACATCCTCATCATCCCCAATTGCCTCCTCCTCTCCCCCAATATCCAGTTCCTAATGCTCTGCAAACACATCCTCCTCTCTTGGCACCTCTCCCTCTTGTTGTATCTCTGCCTCAACCTCTTCCCTAACCTTTTCCTCCCCCTCTGCTATGACCTCTACCACATGTCTCCCCTCCTCCTCTCTCTCCCTCCTCACCCTCCTCTTTAATGGATGACAATAGCACTCCACCCACCCACTACGGAACTCTCCTTCGTTGTCTCCTCCTGCCATCCCCTCTCGCCTCCTCCAGCCACCCCTACCATCCTTGCCATCATCTCCTCCCCCATCACCTCCTCCATCTCTCCCCCCATCTCCCCCCATCTCCTTAGCCACTATCCCTGCCACCATGTCTCCCTCCTCGTCCTCCCCACTACACCCTAGGTATCACTAATCATCAATCAATCAACACTAGACCATCTAGATCTATAAGTGGTATAGGTCTATGTACCTTCCACCAGGAATCATACTCTATTGTGGTCCCTACATCTATCATATCCCCACTCCATCCCCACTAATGTGCAACCAACCCATCAATCTATTGATTTGCTAAAGGCATTGCTATGGGAGGTCCCCACATGATCTCTCGAGATTATCTCGCATACTTTGTTGTCCCCACATGAACACCCTACTACTCTCCAAACTGGAGAAGTACCTATTGGGGCAGGTACATCTCAATAATGTATTGGCTATGGACCGTCCGACCAATCAAGTATCTGAACTGTCAACAAAATGTCAAGTTCTCATCCTCTCCATCCCACTAGGCATTTCTATAAGGTCTCCAAAAAAAGTTCATCAATGTATCAATATTTTGGTGCCAGTACCTTGTGTCCCTGACTCAGGTCTATGTCACTAAGCCAACATATAAATAAACATAGGGCATCCCCTCACCTAAGTACTAAATCTGCACTAGCAGATGGAAGATGGGAATATTCTCCCAAGCCCAGATCATCAATAAAGTGGTCCCGCAACTAATAATTTGTCCCTATCAATAAGCCACCTCATGCAATTGGTGATAGAGAATCCCAATCAAGAACGACCCCCAGGAAAAGACTATCATGTCTTGTCTCATCTGAATTAACACATCACCCCATCCAATAGGGAATTCATGTCCACGACGATCTAAGTGAATAAAATGGCATCTCATCAAGCATAATGCTCGGCTATAGACTCCCATATGATCTCATAACCCTGAATACCAAGTCCTACATCATCCATAACCTCATAATACTTTGTCATGATTTGGCGTCCTATGTGGGGATAATAAACCACTTGCTCCCCTTAGATTAGAATTTGTAGCATCCTGTAGACATCCTCCAATGTCACGGTGGCCTCTCTTGATGGCATGTGGAAAGAACAAGTCTCTAAATGCCACCTCTCACATAATGTTGTCAAGAGTCCCCTATTTTCCTAGATAATGGGCATGTAGGTAACATAGTATAGGCCTAGTCCCATCAACTGTCTTTGCTCGTTGTCCCACAACTACTCTCTAAAGGCATAGGTCATCGGTCTGAACTAACGCACATAGATGGGTACTAGTCATCTATGCACATGCAGAAACAAAAGTTAGCACATATTGAACATCATTGCAAAGCATCATTATGATCTATCTAATCAATAGTGTATAAACAAACTGAGTCTAACCTAGGTCAACCCTGGTCAAATTCAAATGCATCATGTTGACTTCAATAGTGTCACACCAAGTCACATGTGTCATTCCATCTTGCACATGTGTCACGACTCGGAAATTGCATCGTTTGACCTTACATTTGTGACACTTGATAGAACTTGCATCATTCCACAAGTCAAATGTGTCATTTTATAACATTTGTGTCATGAGGTCTAACATATGTGTCGCAATTGGTGACTGTGTCGCTCGACTTGGCAATTGTGTTACATTTTGGTGTTTATGTCTCACGCCATCGCATTTATGTTATTTTAAACCTAAGGAAACCTTACCCCTCGCGTTTGTGTTGAGACACATCAAATGTGTGTGACGAAATCGTGAATGCATCTTATGCAAACACATATGTGTCACAATGCACTCATTTCACTAGCCTAAAACCCTAATAAATGCATGAAAAATGAGAAATGACAAAGAGGGAAAGGGGTACTTATTGGTACATTTGCGCCCTCTAGCCATCAGAATGCCCAGACTTGGTAGCCGCGATACTCTATCACTGGAATCACCATTGTTATACCACTTCTCGTTGCTCTGAGCTCTCCAAATTTCAAAAGAAAAAGTGAAAATGACATGTCTTTTTACCTTTTCAAACCTATTTATAGGTTGAATTTTAGGTTTTACCCTTAGGGTTATTATTAGAGGCTTATTTGACCAAGTTTGACCGACCTTTTGACTACCTAAACTATATTCGATTTCAAAATTGATCATTCCATTGATGTTCTTGTCCTCAAATTGACTTATCGGGACACTTTCCAAAATTTTCCGGCCTTGGGCTAAAATTCACAAATTTTCTTGAGGGGGCATAGGCACTCCATACCTTTGCTGGGGTATTTTCTGACTTATTTACTTTGCCATAATGCGATAAACTGCACTATGACAAAGAGGGGAAAAATGTAGACACATAAAATTGACCTAGCTCTACGAAATCGATTTTCTCCATAATTCTTCTAAACATAATTAAAACATTTAGTTATGTCTTTCCGTCCAAATTCATCTATTAATTAAATCATTCTTAATTATCTAATTAGTTCACATCTTTTATTCTTCCTGACTATTTAAATAAATAAATCATATTTATTTTATTTAAATATGCCACTAATTTCTAATGTCCTCCTTAATTAAATGAATTATTAAATTTATTTAATAAGTCCATTATTCCCTCCTAATCATTTAAATAAATAAACTTTATTTATTTATTTAAATACATCTCTAATTCTAATTTCTACTCATAATTAAATAGATCCCTCATAATTTATTTAATTATTGGTCCATTTCCTCCAAAATTAAATAATTAAAATTAATTATTTAATTGTCCTATTTACCTTTCCTCCAAATTTAAATAAAATCATTTATTTAAATTTAAATTTCCTTCTTTTTAAGTAAATTATTTTGAACTATTATTTACTATCACATGGCCCCACCACTTTTAAATCAAATTGATTTTTAATTTAGGTCACTCAACCTCTTGTGGGAATTAATTTTGAATTTCTATTTTAATTCCCCACTTTCCTCATAATTTGTGCCCAATCTCCTCTTGTCACATGTAATTCTAACCCTTGATTTGATTTTCTAAGAATCAAATCTTGGCCATTTATTTTGAATGGTTTCCCTCACCCTAATTAGGGGTTGTCACATACATTTGCAGCCCTTGATCTTAGGGCATCTTCCATCTTTCAATCATGTCCCTCCATTCAAATTTGTCTTTTCTATAAAATGGCAATTTCAACCTCATTTTGTCACTTCATGATCTCTTGACTTCATAATTTCATGCTTAGGGTCTCTTGTCATTTTGCTAGCATTTCATTTCAAATATTTTTCTATTGCATGCAAGCTTTAGTTTGCACATGCAGTTTAGATCAAATCCTTCAATATTTTCTTAGGTCTTTGTTGACACAACAATTTGCAGGGGGCAGTAGTCTTATGAGAAAATTAGTTACTGGGGGACGTATGTTCTTAGCTAAGTGACCTCTGAGATTTTATTGAAGCCGACTCTTCATTTTTATGGGGGGAGTGTTAGAAAGATAACATGTAACAGTAAAAACTAAACTAAGGCGATGCACCAAATCATGAGAGTAATAACTGAACACAATGTTGAAAGCAAAGGCTCGAATAGTAACTGATGTCTATCAAATAGATTATCTCAAGAACACTTCAAACATAAGAACATCATTTCATTGCATAGCATAACCTAATACAAAATATAACCAACACAAAAGAGTAAAACATGATCTGTATTTTATTAAGTTGTATGAGATTACAAAAGCTGAAACTAGAAATTCATATATTTCAAAAAATGAAAGCATAGTCCTAATATTCCATCAAATGCATGAAAAAAAGAGAGGCTAAATTGATTGGCACAGTCTAAAAACCTCAAGTTTAATAGAAAATATTACAAAAGGCCAATTCCTAGTGCTTGGAAATTTTTTTAATCTATCTAACAACCAAATAAAGAGAGAAAGGGTTGCTTAAATAAGCCAATCCACCTCCTGAAATCCACAAAGAAAAATATACCTCAGAAAAACATCGACATCCCAGATATCCTCAAGTCGGCACTGAATAGGAAGATCACCCAATAGTGCACCAGTAAACCCATCCTTAGAGAAAACAAGGCCATGCAACAGCAGCAGAGAACACACAACAACAAAGAAGAAAATGTGGGAGCAAAGGAGAAAAAAGGACATAGGCGACGACTCCTAGATAATCGACGCACAAAAACATGCCACACGTCAAACACACAGAGCCTAGGAAAAGAAAGAGGGATGCCCCAATGAAAAGCTCTGAGAGGAAGCCACATGGAAGATGCTGAGCAAAAGTAACCGTTGAGTGGGCCCAACACAGAGAGCAGCAAGAGAAAGCCATGCATTGAACACATGGAACTCGGTAGAGGAAAAGCAATACAAGACGGAAAGAATACCTGTTAGGAGGCCACGTCGGAGATGTCAAAAAGCTGCGAGTGATAATGGTCAAGGTGAGGCTTTGAAGGAAAAGATAATTGTGAAGGATAGCGGTTCATGAATAAAAGTTCACAGTTTGGTGACTCACAGGGACATTTCGCTTGCAGAATGAAGAACCCCAAAAACCTTGGTTCAACACCACCATTGTCGCTCAGAGCTAAGAGAGGGCAGCTTGAAGGCTGGTCCAGAACTCATTTGATGGACTAGAGAGAGCACACAGATTTTCATGTGCCAACTTAAGATAGATGATTGCCTTAAAAGCTAATCTGTCAGATACCTTCACCTACAATTCAAGTTGGAAAAAGAGTTGCGCCAGCTGATGCACTATTCCTTCAATATTTTCAGCAGTCAAAGGTTGATCAAAGGATTGGAAAACAAAAAGATCTTGCTTGTTCTCCTTGATCCTTTCAATTATGTGCTTGAAACCTACTACCGCCTGATCTACGATGAAGGGTGATGGGAGGCCTCACTGAGTTAAGCGGGAAAATTTCACCCGCATGTTACTGGTAATCTGATTCAATATGGCTCTACACTCTACTACATGTTGGATTGCTTCATGCATGGAAATGAGAATGTTTATACCCATAGTCATCATTGTTCGATCTTCAATACCTACTCTACTCAAAGCTTCATCGGAAGTTGTATACAACTTTCCCAACAACTGCCTGGCCTCCAGAACTTTATCAGAAGTCATCTCATGCACCTGTTGCATTGTTTTGCTAACTGTCCCGTATAGGTTGGTTGCTTGTGCCATAAACTTCAAAGTGGGCTGCGAAGTAAGGCATAATGCCTTGACCTTATCCCAGTATGACGCATATAATTCTTTGGAAATCTCCAGTGAGCTCATGTGTGGTGCAGGAGGTTGGGCCCTCAAAAGGTATAATTATGCAGCTCTATTGCCCAGTTCCACCCTCAACTCCAATAAGCTTCCCTCCAATATAGACAACTGACTCCTTAGAGTAGAAATTTTTTTCTCCCTCTCTTCCAAGGCCAACTCATCCTGCCTACTCTTCTCAATTTGTGACTCCAGAGCAACATTCATCTCATTTACTTCATCATTTGTGCTCTGCCAGAGCTACTTCATGCCATCATCTCTCTACCTCAAATCAGCACAAACGGTTGCCTCGGTCATCCGGAATTGTTCAATTTCATTTCACAAGGCGAGAGCAACATCCGTGCCCAAAGCTCGAAGCTCATTTAATTTTCCCTCCAAGCCACTCTTCTCATTCCAAAGGCAATTAATCTTGATTTTCTAGGCCCTATGCTTGTTTGCCCAAATATCTACCTTACCTCTCAACTCCTTCAACTGCTGCTCCTTTTTCTTTATCTGGAAACTAAGCTTGATGAAGTAGGTAGTTACCACCCTCTGGATCTCTTCCATCAGATCGACCTTATCCTGTGGATGAGCCTTCTGCAAGCCCATCCCTATGGCGTTGATAGAATAGTCACTCGACAGCATTTCTCCAACCGGTTTGATCACGTTGGGGGTGATTTTTGCAAATATCAATGAATTCTGACTCTCATGGAATACAGTTTGCAAAAAGAGGTTATGCCTACCTCCCTGCATCCTTTCCTCTTCTTTTATAAATTTGGCTTGCTCGGGTGCTCCTATTTGTATCCACCTGCGAAAAATATTCTTGGGATGAAATGCCTTGTCCACCATCAAAAGGAAACTCCTGAGGGACTACTAGTGGGAAGGAAAGCATGCTCAAAGCATCAATGGACTTGCAAGGCCTGGTAATAATTACTAGGGAGAAGGGTGGAATAAAGTGGCTGCCTGGAGATGATGGAAACATGGTATGAGGAAAGATCGGGGAAGCACCAACTGGGCCTCAGGGATGAAAATTGCTCACCCAAAAGGTTAGGATAGGCTACCATTTGTGTTTCAAGGGTAGAAGGGAAAGCAAGAGAAGGAAAGGGAAACCTAGGAGGAAAAATATTGGACTACCCTAGATATCCAGTAGTAGGAATAGCTAGTGCAGATGAAATAACAGGGGCAGATGAGGAGGAGACCAAACACATAGTACAGAGAGAAGAGGGAGGAAAAAATACCTGAGGTTCATGAAGAATTGTAGCCGATACCACCGCTTCTGCATGTTGTGATTCCTTCCCTCCAATGGACTCTCTCATTCATGGTCATTTTTCCTCCAGAGAACTGTCAAGATCCAAACTAAATTTTAGCTAATGACCAGAACTCCTTGGCCTCTTCATACCGAATCTAGAGGAGCTGAAAGGCTCTAACATCTATGTATTTGAAGAGTCCTCCTACTATGAATATTTTCCATTGACAACCGCCCCTTGTATAGGATCTTTTTCAACAAATAGGGACTCGCTAGGTTCCATGGTTGCACCTCTTTTCTCATAGAAATTCTTAGACTCCGAAGGGTTTGGAGATTTCTCACTGTTTGAATGCTCATGCACCTAGATGTTGTCAAACCGGTTGTCTGACTCCACCTCCTGGAAAATCTCATTTGTCATATTTATTTCTTGCATGTATGTCCAGAAGTCCCTAATTCTTTCAAGCTTCCATTTGAGCTTATTCAACTGGTTGCACATAAATTGACTCATCTTATGATTGGGATTGGGCCTCACCACAATGTGGTAAAAGTTTAGCCAAGATGGTCGACCTGTGTCAGTAGGTAAATACTTTAGGTCGACGTATGATTTCAAATTCCCCTCATCTGCATTTCTCTGAGGGTCCCAGAATGACTGAGGCTGGTGCAAAATTTTTATGCCAACCTCTGACAAATTATTCTTCAAGTTGTATTGCCATGTTTCATCGATGACCACCAGCCCAAGATTACCCAATTTAGAGTATAAAACCTTTGAGTTGTTAACCTTCGAGCTCCTTTTTTTGATCAGCGATACATAGCTGAACATGATTGATAGTGTCAAATAGGAAGTCAGATGCCTTCCTCCCCAATAGTCATTCTCAATATTACATAGTTTCCTAAACGCCTCCAAGGCCAGCACTCTATCAAAAATAATACGCGAGAGCCGGAAGGGCTCTCAGAAGAAACCTTGCATATGGAGCATAGTGAAATCTATACCAAAGAACCAATTGTGAGGTGGAACAAGACCTTTCATCCATGATTTCTTCCTCGATGATAATCGCACAGACATGTTGCTTCTAGATCAATCCAAAACCCACAAAGTTGGAGCTAGGAATGAGTCCGAAAATATGTAATAATAAAAAAAATTCGATAGGATGAGAGTCCATCTCGAAATTGGCTTTCTCATGCCACTTTCATCAAATACAGCCAAGGCCATGAATAGCTTGCAATAATCAGGATTCTGGTGCAAAATCATGTACACCAGGAAAGAAGAATACCTAAACCTAGAACCTGGTTCAAATTCCCTCAGCTGTTGGCTCATCCCATCAATTATAAACTTGCCAAAGTCCATTAGCGGAGGCATCTTGTTCTTCTTCAACATAAAGTTGAGACTCATTTGGAATTCAAAAACTTTCTTGTCTATATCTAGTCCACAAACCAATGCCAACATAGAGAAGACAAAGGTGAAACCTAACTTTAAAGTTCCTAGACCAATTGGGAAGTTGGGAGGTGCGGAAATATCTAACGACTGAACAGTCTCAGTGTGATAAAAATATTGCGCCATCCGGAGCACCTTCTAGTAATCTTGCATTCTAGAAATGTCAAAACTTTTAATGTTCTTAAGTGACAGGAACAAAATGCATAGCATATCCTATAGGGCGTGGGACTGATAACTACCCTTAAATTAGGGCCAATTATGACTCCATTCTGAGGGTCGAAACACATTGTACATACTGCCACAATTTTTGGACAATGATGCACCAGAGGAACCATGTAATGAGGAAGCCCACAATTCTATAAACGTCTATGAAAAAGGTTTTTCATCTTCTTCATTTTCTCGCATGCAGCTTCTCTCAGGCTCTCTTCGGGTCTTTAGATAACTCAGGATCCTGAACATTGTCCCAATCCTCAGATACCAAGGCTTGATTTCTAGGAGAAATCATGCCTATTGTTTTCTACTCCACTTTCCTAGTAAAGGGCCAGGATGGATTTTTTGGAATACCTGGAGTAGCATAAGACTCGTGGTAATATATGTTTACATAGGGTGTCAGTAATCTTCGCTCATCAATACTTTCCATGACCATGACCTATGTTGAACTACTTGCAATCTCATCCATTTCTTTGTATTTGCAAGAGGCTTCGTAGACTCTGCATATTATCTCCTGAAAATGCTTTCTCTTCTTTGCAAGTGATTTGAAAATTTACACACTGTTAAATTTTCACAATAAATTCCCTTCGCGTGCCTAGCCTTCTTTTTTATTTTCACAAAAAATGGCTTAGCAAGCGTACATGCCAGCTTTTCACATTAGTTACAAAGTGCACAACCAGCCTTTTTCGTGCATGCGAAGAGATCGCCAACCTACCAAAATACTCTTCACATTTAAGAGACATGACTTCACATAAGGTGGAACCTGATTTTTCTTAGACAATGCACCGAGAAAGCCTTGCCATATGCTTTGCAAGCCTTTTTGCATTTATTGATTTCATGATCATACTTGAGCACATCACCCAACGATCTTATCAAAAGATTTTCCTTGACTCAATCAGGATGGTAGCACATCATGCTAACAACTAGCTTATCCTCATTCAACTCAACAACTCAAATGGAGCAAGTTGTAATTGTACCCAATTACTCACATCACTTCACATGCCACAACACTGATTATCAAGGTTCTCTAGCACCATTTTCTTCTGACGTAATCATAGCTTGCCTCATCAGGTGAACCTCGACTATTTATAAATAGGACCCCTGGCGACCTTGCTAATCGCAATTACTTTCAGCATTCATACTGATTAGGCCATAGTTTATCTTAACAATTTTCTAATTTAGCTAGAGTAGAAAGAGACCATGGAAACACCAATTAGATTAATCTGTAAGAAAACCCAAGCTGCCTTTTTAGGAAAAGTTAGGTGCAGGCGCCTAAAGCGCATAATAGGTGTGAAAAACCTATTGTAAGTAAATGCAATTAAATGGGTAATAAGCAAATATTGTGTTGAGTATGAGGATCAGTATAGGGTAAATACCAACATTTTCTCCCACTTCATCGCTTCGCTCCTGGACATTGGCGTTTCAAAGCGCAAAATTTTGAAGCTGACCAAGCGAGTCTTCCCTCAATGCTACCTCAGAGGATTGGAGAATGTAGTGTGGGACGCTGAATTTGATCATGGGGTCCCATCTGTTTGCAACCTACATCAGTTGCTTGAGCATGGAGGACTTGTGCCAACCAAGCCCTTTCTGTGTGGATTTGAGCTTGAGACGCACAAGGAACACCGCCGCAAGGCTCGTGCCGGCTGCTACTTCCTCATGAGGACGCACAATGTGGAGCCCTTCCAAACTATACATTGGTACAAAAAATTTGAGAGTATGGTGTTTCCCCACCTTGTGCCACATGTTTTCGATGTTTGTAGTCCCTCCTCTACCTGAGAAATGTGAAAAGATATTCCCACTTTTCCTTTTTCCTTTTTCCAACCTCTGCCCCCAGTAGCGAATATATATGTATATTTTGACATATGGCCACCGACCCTCACTGTATATAATGTAAATGCTCCAAAAGTAATATAATATGCAAGTTTTCATATCTTGGCTCATTCTTCATTCTATCTCAACTTTTGCAATACTGTTGTTGTTATTCAAAAAGAACTAAGAAAAACCCAAAACTTAAAGCAGGAAAAATATTTACATATTTACAAATTTACAAACTTATTGCATAAGTTGAACTAATTGAACTTTTTAAGGTGTTTTCCATTAACTGGAATACCCAAAGCATCACCTTCCTTAGTTTCTAACTCAAAAGAGTTATACTATTTGCACTAGATGATTTTGAAAGGCCCTTCCCAGAGACTGTCGAACTTGTCGTGCTGTCTGGGCTTTGCTTGTGTTTGTTGAACTTCACACCAAGTCTTTGCATTGTAGCCCCTGGTCAGATGTCTTTTTATCAAACCACTTCTTCACCACCTACTAGCAGCTGTTTATTGCCTCGAGAGCATGCTCTCTTTTCTTTTGTACCTCAAGTAACTCAGAAAACCATACCTTCATAGCTCCGTTATGCTCAATTTCAAGAGATTTGAGCAATTGGAGAGCAGGGATTTCCATAGCAATAGGAAACAATGTTTGCTTCACATACACCATCTCATAAGGAGATGTCTTCAATATCTGCTTGGGCATGATACAATCTGCCCATAGCACTATTCATAGATTTCTATGTCACTCTCTTCGGTTTTCTGAGCCTATTCTTTTAATCAACTTGATGAGGTTTTTGTTACTAGATTTCAAGAGGCCATTCCCTTAAGGGTAATAATTAGAAGAGGTTTTCAAGAAGACCCCATATTTTAATGCAAATTGGCTCATCTTAGAGCCAAGAAATGCTTTGGAATTTTTAGAAATAATCATCTTTGGTGGGCCAAATCTGGCTACCAATTCCTCCAGGAAGCTAACAATTTCTACTTTTGTTGTATTTTTTAATGGCACAACCTCTGCCCATCTAGTGAATTAATCAGTCACTGTCAAGATCCACCTATGTCCAGCTGATGAAAAAGGGTTAATCATACTAATGTAGTCAAGACCCCATTGAGCAAACGGTTCCTCCACTACTATGGGTCTTACTGGCATAGCAACATTTTTACTTTTTCCCACATAAACTTGACACTCACTGCAAAATTTTACCAATGAAAATGAGTCATTGAATAATGCCAGCTAGAAATAACCATCACATATGATTTTAATTGTAGTGGTTCTTGCGGAAAAATTCCCTCTAGCCAAGCCACTATGATATTGATCTAATATCCCTTTTTCTTGCTCCTCATTCACACATCTTAATAGGATACCATTAAAATTTCTTTTAAAAAGCACTCCTTCTAAGAGAACATAAATATTATTTTGCAATCGATAGGAATGTATCTTAAATGAAGGGATATTGGTCGGGTACCTTCATGTTTGCATGAAATTTATCTTGGCTTCTAGCCAATCGTCCTCAGAGATTTCCTCATTCAACAACACAAGTTCTGAAACTTCAAACTCTGCTACTAGTTCATTATTTTCAGTTATGTACTCGCATAGTCCCTTTCCTTTGATAGTCTTAACTAGCCTAATCTCAATATCATACTCTAGGATCTTAGTTATCTAGTTAGCCCTTTCTCAGTGATTTCCCCTTCCATTATGTACTCTCGTACACTAGGATGCGACACACAAACAATCACCTTATTGGATGATATAAGGTGTCTGAACTTCTTCAACCCCTTTACGATAGCAAAGGCTTGTTTCTCTACAAATTTATATTTCACCTCATATTCCTTTAGGGTGTGCGAGTAGAAAGATATAGGTGATTCCTTCTTATCTTTATCATCTTTTTGCATTAGCACAGTGGCAATATTTTTGCCACCACCAAAAAAATACATAATAAAATCCTTAGACAAGTCTAGATTAATTAATATAGGAGTGGAAGAAATAACCTCTTTTATTAGCTCAAAATATTTTCTGGCTTTCATCGTCCACTTGAAAGTCTGGTCCTTTTTCAACATCAGGTTAATTGGTCAAATGATCCTTGCAAAGTCCGCAATGAATCGATTGATGAAATTGACCTTACCCAAAAAAGATTGCAGTCCTTTTTTGTTCATGGGTAGAGGGAGTTCCTTGATTGCATTAACTCTTTCTGGATCAATAGCAATTCCTTCCTTCAAGACAACATATCCCAATAGCTTCCCCTGAGGAACCCCAAATACACATTTCTTCAGGTTTAGAGAAATCTTGAATTCCTAGCATTTTTGGAAGAAAAGCTTGAGACGATCAAAGTGATCATCAAAAGATTTAGAAAATACTGTCAGGACATCTAGATAGATAAGGATAATCTTATGTATTAGATCTTTAAAGGAAATATCCATATCTCTTTGAAAGGTGGCTCCGACATTTGAAAGTCTTAAGGGAATCTTAGCATATGCATATGTTCCCCACTTAGTGGGGAATGTTGTTTTGTGCTGGTCTTCCTCCTTTACATGAATCTGATTGTAGCCAGAAAAACCATCTAGCATTGAAAACATTTTAGAACCAACAATGGTTTGTAGAGTTACCTTCATAGAAGGTAGGGGGTAATGGTCTTTCAAGAAGACTCTATTCAAGTCTGGGAAGTCCACACACAACCATATATCACCATTATTCTTCCAGACTGGGACCAGGTTAGACACCCAAGTGTTATGCTTGATTGGGAACACTATTCGAGACACAATCAATTTATTCAACTCCTATGACATGAGTGACTCAATCTTTGGGTTCACTAGCCTCTGTCTCTGACTAACTGGCTTCACTCCTTCTAGTAGCTCAATTGTATGTTGAATAATCCCGGGATCATATCACTTAATATCATCATATGACTAGGCTAATACCCTCGAATCCTCATTGTAGAAGTGCTTCAGCCTGTCTTTATTCTTCTGGGATACTCCTTTTCTGACCTTAAGCTTTCTATCTTCTCCGATATGCAAATCGGTGTATTCGCCTTTGTCAGATACAAGCTTCCTTTTATCTTTTCTTGCATCATCAAAATAAAAAAGACTCTCCAGAGTAACTAGGCCCCTAGGAAGCTTATTGGATTTTAATTGGATTACTTGATCCTCATAGGCTTCTGTGATCTTTGGTTGCAATTGGTCAAAAAATTCCCCAGGTAGCTAGAGGAATGACGCAATATGAGCATCACTATCAAACACTTTCTAGACTTGATCATTATTCAAAACAACAGGCCATACAATTACTCTAATTGCATGTTTGTTTTTTTTAACAACTCGGAAGTTGGCTCAAACTGAGCCCCAACAATTTCCATTTGGTCTGCTTAAGAGTTCTACTCTCTTGGTATAGCCTAAATGTTGAATGCCTTGAATCCCTCAATGAGATCCCAGAACCTATGTCGGTATGATATCATACGAACATTCTTTGTAACACATAGCCCTCAGATTTAGTTGACCACCAATTTTGAATCTCTGAACACCCTTATTTGCTTTGCACCCATTTGTTCTGCAAGGTTCAAACCATGGACAAGGCCTTCATATTTTGTTTCATTATTTGAGCATGCGAACTAGAATCGATAAGACCTCAAGGTCTTGTCTTTGGATGGAGACTTCAAACATATTCTTGCTCCATCAAAGTGCAAAGTCCATAACTTTGAGGATGTTTCACCTATGGACTCTTTAGTAACTCTAGGCATAATCTATCCTTCCTCATGTATGACATAGGTTCCAAGCCTAGTTGCAAGATAATTTCCAAAAGGGTCCCTGTCTATAAACTCATTCAACAAAGCTTCTTCACTCTCCATCTGGGAGCTACTTGCTTCTTCTTCCTCAAGAAATTCAACATTGAACATCTCTTCTCGGGTGATTGAAGTATGTGTCGCTTCGAAGTTGATTAGGGTCTCATTAGTGACATGTTCGAAATGCAAATTTTTCGACAATAGTTTCATCTTAGCTTCATGCTTGGTTCTTAAGATCAGGTGTGACTAGTCCAATGCTAGATAACCTCCAACATTTGCGGTGAACTCTTGGGAAAAACATATCCTGAACAGAGGATGAACGCCAATGAGTATAGTGTCCTGGTTCACAGTAATACTAGGGTAGGAAAAAAATTTCATAGGCAATCCTTTGATTACCTCGACGATATCAACCTTATTCCCATTGAGTTGCATGCATCCCTTGTTAACAGACTCATATTTGAGCCCCAATGCATCTGCTACTTGCTTAGGCATGACGGTGGTGCTAGCACAAGAGTCAATCATACAATTATGCAATAACTTGTTGCCAATGATAAGCGTTAGAAAGAAAGGCTTAGGTTTAGGCTTACTCTCTTTTCCAACCCCGAGCTTTTCTTCCTGTTGATTTGTTAGCACTTTATCCAAGTTCAGCTTAGATGTCTTATCTTATGTGGGTTGATTCAACATCTTTACATCTTCTTCTCTCGATAATGCTTTTTGTAATAACAACTTTTGCTCTTGAATAGCCAGGATATCCCACAAAGAAACATTGGCAAAGGACTTCTTTAGTTGCTCCACCACATTGAAAGGCATTCACAACTGATGAGTCACAATAGCTTGCTCATTTGGCTTTGTAGTTGGTGCATCTAGTTGCTTGACAACAACCGAGGTGATCATGGGGGCTTTTGTTTTCGGAGGCGGTGGATTCAGAGAACTCGAACAAGCCACCTTGGACTTCTGTGGAACTGATGACAGATTTTTCGACAGACTGGGCATTGAATTGAATGGACCATTAGTCGGCGAAGATGTGAATTCTCCGGTGAGTCTCCACTTTGAATGCATTTTGTAGTCCAATTGCACCTGAGGCACCTGAGTTATAGGAATGTCATTCAAGACTGATGACTCTTCTCCTTCCATCCATGAAAAGAGTGTTTGGTCTGGAGCTATATCTAACTCCTGCTCTATGGACATCCCTTGCATTTGAGTAGTGAGGATTGCATTATCCATTTGCTAAGAGGCATATGTCTGACTTTTAGAATCAGGTACGTTGCCTTGGCTATGTTGCTCTATGATCTTTTGTTGCAAATTATCTCATGGATAGTTTGAGGGCATGTGTGCATCATTACAAGGGAAGCACCATGAATTAGTATCTTTTGTAAGGTTATTTTGTCCTGCTACTAACTCCTTGCTTGAACTAGGATGGATGGTCTGCATGAGCATAGTCATAGGAACAACTTGGTTGTTCGACTGAGCTTGGGTATTGTCATGTGCGATCTATCCTGCAAATGATTTGACTGGTAAGGAGCTTTTCCATCTTGAAAATTTTGGTAAGCCAGCTTCTAGTAGCTATATTGTTGTCGCTTCATAGTTTTCAATTCATTTTTCATGGTCTGCATCTGCTCCTTCATCTCATTCATTTCAGTCATCAGGGGGTTAGGCACTAGAGCTACACTCAGTGCCATTCTTGGGTACACGTGCATAGACTGGGGAGGAGTTGCAGGAGCACTGGTTGAATCTACTTCAACTTCTGTGATATTAAATTCTGGGAACAATGGCATGATGGGTCTTGGTGCCAACTTTCCAACAACAATAAGATTATTCTCCACAGTGACAAAAAGGTCGTAAGCATTAGGTAGAGTATTTTCATTGAGAGCTTGTAGCATCATGGAAATGTCCGCATTAATAGACTTCAAGTAAAACATGAATTCCAGATCTGGAGGTGGCCAACTACCAACAAGAACTCTCTGCCAGGTTGAATGAAACTAAGCATTGAAATCAGGCAAAGCTTCATGAGGAGCTCGCTTTATGCTGGCCAGCTGATGATATAGCGAAGACTTGTTGCCTGCATTTGAAAAATGCTCATAGAACAAATCTCCAAGGTCATCCCAAGTAGCAAGTTAATTAGCGGGAAGGGTATGATATCAGTTCAATGCCTTGCCCTGGAAAGAAGTGGTGAGGAATCTTAGACCCACATTTTCATTAGAAACACCATGCATCAGACACACATCTGCCAAATCTTGCAAGTGCTCTGTTGTTGTCTTTGATTCATCCCCATAAAATTTTGGGATAGCTTTTAAAGCAAAAGTTGGAATTGGAGCTCATACTTCAGGAGGCACAAGTGCTACTAAAGGACTACCAACATCCTAGGCTACATAATTTCTAGCGGCCATGGGCATAGGAGACAAAGGAGAAGAGGGAGCTGAAGGGTTACCTTGCTGACCTCTCGGATGGACTGAAACTAATGGTGGTACAAGAAGGCTAGGGAATCTTGCAGTTTGAGACCTAGTGATGGGCCTATGGATCATACACTCTTATATTAGGTGAACGTGCTAGTTCACGTCCCATCAGGCATGCCAGAAAAAGAACTGTTGCCACAAGAATTTGCAAGGGGCAGTAGTCTTATGGGAAACTTAGCTACTGGGGGACTTATGCACTTAGCTAAGTGACCTCTAGGATTTTATTGAAGCTGACTCTTCATTTTTATGGGGGGAGGTAAAGGGTTAGAAATATAACATGTAACAGTAAAAACTAAACTAAGGCGATGTGCCAAATCATGAGTAATAACTAAGCACAATGTTGAAAGAAAAGGCTCGAATAGTAACTATTGTCTATGCAATAGATTATCTAAGGAACACTTCAAACATAAGAACATCATTTCATTGCATAGCATAACCTAATACAGCATATAGCCAACATAGAAGAGTAAAACATGATCTGCATTGTATTAAGCTGTATGAGATTACAAAAGCTGAAACTAGACAATCATATATTTCAGAAAATGAAAGCACAGTCCTAATATTCCATCAAATGCATGAAAAACAGAGAGGCCGAATTGATTGGCACAGTCTGAAAACTTCAATTTTATAAGAAAATATTACAAAAGGCCAATTCCTACTGCTCGAGAAGTTTTCTAATCTATCTAACAACAACCAAATAAAGAGAGAAAGGGTTGGTTAAATAAGCTAGCCCACTACCTAAAATCCACAGAGAGAAAGATGTCTCAGTAGAAAATCGACATCCTAGATCTCCTCAAGCCGGCACCGAAAAGGAAAATCACCCAACAACGTGCCAAAAAACCCATCCTTAGAGAAAACAAGGCCATGCAACAACAACAGAGAACACACGACAGCAAAGGAGAAAACATGGTAGCAAGGGAGAACAAAGGGCACAGGCGGAAACTCTTAGATAATCGACACATAGAAACATGCCACGCATCGAACACATGGAGCCTGGGAAAAGAAAGAGGGACGACCCAACAAAAATCTCTGAGAGGAATCCATGTGGAAGACATCGAGAAAAAGTAATCATTGAGTGAGCCCAACTCAAAAAGCAACGAGAGAAAGCCACACGTTGAACGCATAGAACTTGATAGAGGCAAAGCAATATGGGATGACAAGAAACTTTGTTAGGAGGCCACATGGTAGATGTCGAAAAGCTGTGAGTGATGATGGTCAAGGTGAAGTCGCGAAGGAAAAGATAACCATGAAGGATAGCGCTTCGTGAATAAAAGTTCACAGTCTTGTCATAGTCATAGCTGCTCATCAAAATATAAGGGCAAACATAATATTTTCAAAAAATGGAGAAGGGCTATGGAGGTGATTCATGGAGGTTTTGAAGAGCTTTTGTATTGTTCCTTATTTTTCTTTTTTTCCTCCTTTGTGCTTCATAGTTATGCTAGGGTTTTTTTTTAAGCATTTTATTTCATGCTAACCTAGAAATTTTACCCATAGTTACACAATGATTTCATCATAAACCAAATTTTACAAAATTTAATATCGCTTCAATAATAAATATTAACATTGAACGTAAACCAAAATGGATAACCATCATAATATGTCAAAAGGAGACCATTTTCAATTGAAATATTGAAAACACTAATCCCACAAAACATAGAGATACCCCTATTTGAGAAAAAAATGGTAAAGGAGACCCTATCAACCATATATCAACATATGACACCTTGTGTAGTGACTTCATTTGTGAAGACAAAATCTTGTCTAAATTTTTTCCTTGATCATTGGAAGACATGGATTTGGAATGGTTATTCATTACCGAATGACTTAATCCACTCATTAATAATCTTGCTGATGCTTTCCTCCACCATTTCCAAATAAATATTGCTCCTAAGATTAACATGACTAAACTAATTCAGTGCAAACAAAGGAAAGATGAAAAGGTCAAAGACTTTATACAGTGATATTAGTTGCTTTACTCACAAATCAATATTAGTATTCTTGATGTGGATGTTCAAAGAGTGTTCATTGAAATCCTACAACATGATATAAGAGATAAAATCTTGTTGATGAAATACCCATCTATCCATTTATGTACAACTCTACGTGACTATTAGAATTCAATTAGTCACTATAAAGAGGCATCTTCATTGAATTATGTTGAGAATTCTGAAGTTGTACATCAAAACAATTATCAATCATTCAAAAAAATAAAAACTTAATCAAGTTAAATACACCTCCAGCAACCAATCACCTTGAACCTCAAGTCGCTACCATATGTGTAGCCTCATACCAATTTAAACCACATGATAAAAAAAATTACCTAGCTGCCTAATTCCCTCCAATAAATCATCTTGCAACATTCAAGTAAGGAATTAATACACTTGAATCCAGTTATACCTATGGACACAACTAAACCTTTATCTCCAAGTTTTAATCCAAATTACTTTTATCAATATCACCGAACAAGTGGACATGATACAAAATGATGCATGCATCTCAAACATAAAGTTAAAGATCGCATTTTTTCTAATCACATCCAGTTGGGTGGTATTAATGATAAAGGGAATAATTTTGTTGCTCCACCTAACAAAAAATTCCAAATCTTTACCAATCCAATGCCAAACCATTCATCCAACTTTGTGCAAGCTTGTGATGTTATGAGCACAATGGGATGAATATTGATGAGGTTGATGATATGAGCGACGATATCAATAATGATGAAAATAAAAATGAGAAGGAATTAGATAGCATGATTTATTTAATATATGTTTAACCTCATAAGGGCCAAACCACTATGTTACCTGAAATTTATTTCATCCATACTAACGCATCCATAAATGCACCTGATGGTCCTATTTATATCGTTAGAAATATCAAAGGAAAATATGTAAAAGGGATACTCATTGATCTTGTGTGTGTAGAGAATGTGATCAAAGAGGATTTATTATTTGTGCATGAGCTTTATCAAGGATCTTATGAACAATTGAAAGTATGGTTAAAAACTTGTGATGGTTTTTTTCCCTATGATAGGTTCAATCACTCTTCCTCTTAAATTTGGACCAAAATAATTAGATGTATCCTTATCCATCATCCAAACATTGAACCAATTTTGTGTGAAACTAGGCTGCACATGGTTACACTCCATGAATTTTATCCCATGAGCTCCATCCATTTGGATACTAGTTGATCCATGGTTATTCACAAGTGCATAAAGTTCCCATTTGAAAATTTGATATTTATAGTGCATCATAGTGGGTTTAATCCTTTGTGTTCCAGTGGAAAAATGTTTTGGGGTTTATTTTGGCCTCAAAATATACAACTTATTAAACCTCATGAAGATTTACTTTTCTAGTGGTACCAAAAGTTTAAGGAAGAATTCATAACATAACTATCCCTTAGCAATATCCCAATTGAAAATGATAGGTCTATGGTTGTCACTCCTACCCCACTGGTTGTGTATGAGCCTATGCCTAAAGAAAATGTCCTTCCAAATAAAACAGGTAAAAATTTCATGGTTCCTCCACCCATATTGTATAAAAGACCAAGAGACAATTGTATAATTCCCTTTGTTCCTCTGAAGGAAAATCAAGTATATAGACCTAGAGAGACAGTGGTTTCCCAATCCACTATGGTTCCTCCAATTCCTCCCCTAAGGGAAGAAAAGAGACCAATGGTTGAGAAACCCATTCCCACCTCATCAAAAATTAAAAATTATGCAAGAATAATTTGAAATACTAAAGAATGTAGACATATATGTTGTGTTTTCAATCATGAATTGGAAGAAAAGAATAAAACAATGCATGATAATCCAACACCTATGCAAGAAACTCAAGAATAAGTACAAATTTCACCAAAAAAATACATGGAAAAAACAAGATGTGAAACAAGAAAATACAATTGATATTACCAAAAAACCTTAATTTTTGTGATTAATTTGGATGATTATGATGAGATAGCTAAAATTGATATAAAAAAATCCCATTATGAGTGAAATTTTTTGTTTTTAAAATCCATGAATTTAGATGGGGAAATCTATGATGATCCTCCTGATAAGAGTAACCCATCATGTGTTGAACTTGGTGATGCTCCTAGTACAGAACTTGTTGTATTCCATTTGGCTAATTGTTTTCATTTCATATATTATGAGAAAGATTGGGATGTAGATGATCTTCTCTAGGTTAGCTAACATGTGTAGCACTCTTTTGATGTGTTTTATTTCAATGTTCTTTGTGTTTTATTGCATGTGGTGTGACCTCTCGTGTTTTTTTTTAAACAAAAGTGGTGAACCACTATATATTATTAAATTATAAATATGTATTTTGTACAAAAACTGGCTCAAAGAGCATACAAGGAGGAAAGAGCCAATGAGGAAACCTCTGGTTGTAGCTCATAAAATGCATAAAAACTAATCTATGATCAAATATATTGATCAACTTACATTGATTCTACTTTGCTTAAACCACTGTCTTAAACACCCTAAACTTAAATATTCAAATCATATAGAGATGCCATTTACATATAGAAACATGGCATATATGTATTATTCTACAAAAAACCTGATTTTCCTCTTCATTTGTATCATATTGCAACTTATCAAAAAGAATTTGAATGTGAGATAAAAACCTACAAAAAACCTTCATTGTTTCCAGATTCAATTACTCCTCCATCTACATGATTTCCAACAAATAGTAAACCTACTCTTCATTTCCCTCTTCCTCCATTTGTGAATTAATTGCTATGTTCATATCTGGAACAGGTACCATGGCTACTCTCCTATTATTTCCACCTTGTGGCTGAGATTGTAACATGTTCTGGTGTACAATCTCAATGGGGGTTGAACACTTGATTGAAGTATACAGGTGAATTTCTCTCATGTTGTGCTTCTTAGCAATACTTTATGTTTGTGATTTTTATTTAGATGACCCTTGTCACTTTTTTGGCACAAGTCTACAAAGTAAATGAATTTTTGGTGTTATTCTTCTAATTATACCCCCATTCTTCTATATGTCATAAAATTTTATTTGTCTTGTATTTTCCTTTTGTGGATGGTGCAAGGCATTGATACATTTAGGTCTCTTCCATGTTGACCCAAAACTCTTGTTTGTTTCCTCTCAATGTGTCATTATTCCCATGTGTTCATTGTTCCATGAGTATTTGGGGAATGATGTCAGTTTTGAGATCTATTATACCATTTTATAAAAGACTTATACTAACCCAAAAATACATGGATCCCTTCCATTTTCATATTTTTTCTTGTTTGTGATATTCAATTTGTGGGCAACCCCTTAGCATGAGGCGACTCTATTTTGGAAACATAAAATTGGCATAGGGCTTTCCAAATAAGCTCTTGTGTCTTTATAGCATCACATTTATCATTTACTTTCTACCTTAAAGTAATTTCTCACAACATGGTGTTTTGAAATTTCTTTAAAGTGGGGGCATACATTGTCATTATTTTCTTCACTTTGTTCACAAGTTTTGGTATTGTGATGCATTGATATTGGCATTTTTTTTCACTTTTCTCACAAGCATTGAACTTAGTGTAGTGTTGGCATAAAATATTGATCATTTTGTGGCACCTTAACAAGGTTATTAGGGATTATAACTCTTGGTATGGTTGTTATAGTACACACCCAGTTAAAATTATTCCTCACTAGGCCTTGTGTGTTTCTCATTTTACTTGGTCTTGGGGGCTCACCTATTCAAAAGTACTCCTTGTTGGCTTGTGTTACCTCCCCTTTTGTGGTTCACCTAGCTAATATCAAAATTTTCAATGGTGTGAATCATGGAAACCCTTTTTAATATGGCCACCTAGAATAGCACAACTTTCTTGATAGTGGAGCCATGTGTTTCATGAGTGTTTAGCATAGCACAACTTGCTAGCCTTGTGGAACTAATCATATTTCATGGACACCTAACATAACATAGATTGCTAGCTAGTAGATCCATGTGGTTCAGGGATGATTTTTTATAATATAGCTTGCTTGTCCTCATGGGAGTATTCTTTTATCTACAATTTATTCAATGGATGACATTTGGTATTTGAGACAATTTAAGATTGAGGTCTATTTACCTTATCGACTTGAATCTCTTTAGTACTAAATTATGCTCAAGAAATTATCAAGAGAATTAAAGAGAAATATTTTCAAAGTTTTATTATAGAAATTCAAGGTCCTAACATCATATAAAATCTTATTTTAGATCATGTGTGTTGATTTTATCATTGTGTTTTGAAGGCTAACACTTTTTTAGGTGTCCAAAGAAATCAAGAATTCAAGCAAGAAATATATATGACCTTGAGGTGATCTATATGACTTTAGTCCTTCAAGGAAGCCATTAAAGGGTGGTGAGTTGCAAAAATTTGTGATTTCATCATTCCTTCCTTTCAATTATCCATTTATCATTGAAATTTCCATTATGCAAGTGGAAACACTTAAATGGGTTTTACTGAGGCAAGCCCCGAAATGGCCCAACATTTTCCCTTTATTTGAATGTGTAGATATCAAGTTTAAAGAGGATTTAATGGAGCTTGAAAGTAAATAGTTTATTGTTGCAATATTTTTCCTACACCTTAACAACTCACAAAAAAACTAGTTACAAAAATATTTGACAATGATTCGACAAGTTTGTAGACATGAAACATAAGCTTAGATCTAACATCAAAGGATTGCAAAAATAGACCTGAAGAAGCCCTATTACAAAAATGGCACCCCCAAAGAAAATTTCCTTGAAAATTAGGGTGAAATTTATACCACAGGCACACAATGTCCTGCTTTGCTCATTTTTTTGTCTGGTTTTTCCTATGACATTCTAGATCTATTATTTTTATATAAAAGTGGTAATTTGCATCATTAAGAAAATTAGGTTATTGTATTTAACGCTTAACACATTCTCAAATTTGGTTAAGGTCTGGTTCACTCACCTATTAGGTTGTAAGTCAATCATATACCTTTTCCAAATCCATCAAACCCCCATTACCACAAAAATAATTAATGAAACTAGGAAAAGGTGCCTAAACCCTAGGCTAAAATCTTAGGGTTTAATTTTTCCAACATTTCAACAAGTAAAGAGGGAAAATTTGACTTCAAATTAAAAAATAGGTAATTATTAAAATTTTCTAGAAGAAAGGTTATTAGATATATGTAGAGGGTTGAATCAAATTTTTGATTTTGTAACAATCATGAAAACCAAGATATGAGTCAAAAGTCATTAGCCTCTAAGTGAAAAAATATATTTTAATTCAAAGGTCTATAAAGTGCACCAATAATATAGTTTAGAAAAAATTAGCACCATTAGATTGGGCTCAATACTAGCTTTCCTATGATATGTAGTTGATCATTGAAATTAGAGATCAAATTCCCAAGTTCTACTCGATTGTTAAAAATTACTTCATTTTTTCTTTCAAGGTGTGTAGGGGGCTAAAAATAATAAGCCCTTACTCCTATCATGGATCAAGGTTCTTGGAATAGGGGGTTGGGTTCAAGCCCCTATATCTTGGTCACTAATATGACCCGAGTAGGGGTTGAATGTGGTGAATTGGCTAACAGTGCAGCTTGAACAAGTGGTGTCACTACATGAGTGGTAGATATGTGGTAGGTGTCAACAACCACAACAAATATTCTAATAACTAAAATAATTAAGTGATGAAATAAGAGGAGTCTATCCACTTGAATATTTTGGAAAGGTACTAATGTCATCTTGTACATGCATGAGAAAATTGATGCTAGAACTATATGTCATAAAATTAAATAAATATCATATTTTTTTTAAATTATCAATGTTTTCCTAGATTTATACACAATTTGGGCAATTTTCTATGCAATCCTAGAGTTGATGGAATACAACTAAATAGAGTGGTATAAAATTATACGAATTCACACATTTGTATGGATTCCATACAAATGTACAAAAATTTCATCTTGAAAAATGTTCCCTCCAAAAAACCATCTCAAAATTGCCCTAAATGGATTTTAGTGAATGAATAGTCAATCTTTAGGTTTTAGATGATTTGGATGTAGTTTCAAGGTTTATTTTTCTCAAGGATACATCTATTTTTTTCAAGGCTAGATCTCTAAAAATTTAAACGACAAGCTTTAAATATGGTGTTCTAGAACCCTGATGGTGTTGATGGTTGAACCCCACAACTCCCAAAAGTCACCTTCAATTGAAATGCATATCACAAAGAGAGATTAAATCGGTTGATTTTCACAACAATATAAGAATTTTATTCATTCAATATCCTGAATGAATAATTACAATGAATAAAAAATCCTTATAAAAAGAAAAAATAAAACCTTAGATCAAACCCTAGTTGAGGATTTTATTAGATAATGAAAAATTTCCTCATCCTATGTTATGAGACAAGATGATTAAAAAATAGATCAATCTAATTGTAAATTCCTAAGATTTAAACTCAAAAGTAGATAAACAAATAATGCAAGCTTTTATTCTAAACTAATCAAAAATTCTACATAAAGCTCAATAATGAAATCAACACAAGATAATAACATCAAAAAATAAATTCAAATGTTACCAAAGCCTGCATTATCAAATTACTTTCTCCTTGAATGATTGGGATGTGGATCTTAAGGAAAACCCTTCATTCTTCTTGTGTGATATTAGAATGGATGCATCAATCCTACTAGGATTTCAAATTTCAGTGGTAAGATATAATTTTTTTTATCATCTTTATTGTTGTTCCTTTGCTCCCCTAAAAGCAAACACTCTTTATCATTCATCATTAATTTCATTATAGAGATGGGAACACCAACACATTTTTTCACAAAAGAAAGTCCTTATGTGGTACAACCCGATTCCCTTTATCCATTTTGTAGGTTTGTAGGTTGAATTGGATTTGATACATCAAATATTTTGGAGGCTCCTAAACCTTAAGCCATGTCTTCATGGACTCACAATTGGAAATTTAGGGCATTTTTATTATCCAAGAATAGTCACACTTGAAATCCTAATTTTCATAGTCACATTGTGTCTCTAGATAGTGTTTAGTTTGTACAGGCTCTAATTTCTAACCTTTCTAGAAATAGGCACCCTACATTGGCATACTGTCTATTCTATTCCAAATTATGGAACTAAGTTATTCTTTGTATCTGTTGCCCATATTTTCTCTTTATTTTTGATATTTAGTTATGTCAATTTTGGATTTTGTCACACTTAGTCAATTTTATTATAATTCATCTAGTTCATTGAATCATCATATCAATCATTACACAAAAACAAACAAAAAAAGGGACTAAAACCCTACCAACCTATTTGGCTATCCCTTGAGAATTACAACCAAATAAAGTCTCTTGGTTGGGTTTTTGTTCATAATGTTTAAGGTGGAAATATTGATATAGGTAATGAAATTTAGCATAGATCTCTTTTCCCACTTAGCAAGTGGGTGGCATGGATTATATGGATACACATTGGAGATTTATACTACAATACCATCCACAATATGCTTATTGGTATTTCTCTAGTTCTAGCATTGTGTTTATAAAGATCTAAATTTCATCAATACAAGGTTTAGATATACTAATGTAACTCATATAGGTACCAAATTTCATCAATATTGCAAGTGTAAATAATCTAGGAAACAAATCCATAAAAATTTATATGGTTCATTGGATGAACATTCCTACAGAGGTACCACTTGGGAAGAATGGGAAAGCATGAAAAAATTGTGTTTGAAAATGGTTGAGGAAAATAAATTTTGGGAAAGTTAGACTTGTAATGTCCCCTTTTCAATATACTTAAGTTTGAGAGTATTAGGGTCACTTACCTAGTTTTAGTAGGATTTTGAGCTTTCTCATGCTATAAACCTTCATTTAATTCTCCTTCTCTATATTCCCAATATTTTACCTTTTATGTTTTTTTAGGAATTCACTTAGCTTAGTTCTCTTTCCCTTCGTTCCCTTTCACCCAACATTTACAATTTCCCATACGAACATTCATTTTCCTTTATTTCCCTCAATTCTATAATTTCTTGATCACCCACCCTTCATACTTTTCTCCATTGGAATGCCTTACCTTCATCTCCCACTCCACTACTCTTGAGTAAGTGACCTTCCAAATTTTTATTTTCCATCATCACTTTAAGATTTGATATGTCATATCCCCACCTCAATCCAGTACCCCCTTCCCCTTGCTATTTTTAAACCTATAAACCTTTATTTCTCTATTCAACTTTTCATTTATATGCACTCAATATTTTACTTATTTTATCCCTACTTATAATATGTATTACCTCTAGAAATGGTATCTCCAAAGTTTTTTATGCATCTCATACAACATTTTTTATCTTCAAATCCTAATACACACTACATCCTACATTGATATTATGAAAGCTTGGTCATTTCTCCCTCTTGAATTGGGTATATTTGAAGCTTGACTCCTCCCTCTTGCATCAAGAATATCTAAATCTCAATCCCTAAAGCATGATTTCCACTTTCACCTACATTTAGTATATGGAAAGTTTGATCCTTTCTCCCTCCTACACTATGTATCCCTCAAGAATGATCACAACTTCCTCCTACACTTAGTTTTTTCAAATCTTGATCCCTATTCCTTCTTTCACTAGGTATGTCTAAATAATGATCCCCACTCCCTCCTATAATATATATTCTTGAAGCCTAATCCCCACTACACTTTTGTTGCTATCTCTCTCAATCCCACAAAATTTTACTTCCCTTTAGATCTTGGCATCCCTACGTCACATTCACCCATCACCTAAAATTGAACCAAGTTAGGACACTTAATTTCAACATAGCAAATGAAAACCCATCTAAACAAAATCTTGACTCTTTATTTCCTAGTTTCTCTTGCGTCTTCTCTATTTGAAATGTATTTCCATCAACTCCCATCTTTTGGATTGTATTTTCATGGACACTTGTCATTTTAACAAAGGGCACCATCTACCACTTTGAATGACCAAGGATCTCACTAATTACCCCAATTGAATAAATATTTTGGAGAGAAAATAAAAAAATGTGGGTCTAACACTATACCTTCATCCTTTATCAATTTGGGAAGCTTCATCATTTTGGAACCTTTTTTCTATTTCAAACAAGCCCTAATTTGAAGACTAATTATTTACCCATTAGATTTAAGGATAAAAACCATTGAGTTTTAGAGATTAATGGATGAAACCCCATGGATATTTTGGAGATTAAAGGACAAAAATACTCTAGCTCCTTAAGGGAAACTTCATACAAAATTTGTATTTTCCCTTCAATCTTCAATAATTTTAACATTATCAGGGTTTTGCAATATCTATATTTTAATATTAATATAATTATAGTGGCTTGCCACTTTTGATTAAAAACAATAATAATAATTTTAACATTATGAGTATCTTAGAATTTTATGTACTTATATAAAAATTGTAACTATAATATAGATTTTCAACAAAATTCTAGTAATTGGGTTAGTGCACCAATCTGTGACACAACTTTGGCCCTTAAGATGCCACTTTTTTTTTCAGAAATTAGAAAAATCTGATTTGCATGAGAAAATGAAGATAGTTACGCTCAAAATTTTAAGATCCAACAGGAATAAAAGTTGAAGTGCTCTAAGTCTAGTTTCTAAGCTACTAATTTTTTTTGACATTAATGAAGATTAAGAGTCTCAAAAAGGGGAGGAGGGGGGAAATAGGTCCTATTTTTACAAAAAAAAATAGCATAGCGCCTAAGGGCTCCCCCGTTTTTGATTAACATTTTTTTAGAATTTTAAAAATCCCAATAGTGAGAAATTAGCTAACACCATGTAGTTTATCCTTGTTCTTTCAGATAATTTTTCTAATGAATTTTCAAAGTGGACACATTGTTTGGATGTTGTAGTTGTATTGCTGATATGTGGTTGTCATTGATGTCAACACTATTAGCATTGAATTTTCTTAAGGTTGTATATGTCGAGGATATTGAGAAAATTGTACAAAATATAGTGCAGGCAGCCAGTGGAGTTGAGAAGGTCAGAATGTTGGAAAGCTCTGTGTGTTGAAGATCTGAAGGTGCGCTTCAAATGGTTTTCTGTTGAAGCTTTCTAGTATGTTGTCCAAAAGTTTTAGAGGTTTGCATAAATATTTGTGGAAGTTATGAAAATCTATGTGCCTACAGCTACTTAGTTTCTGTAGATGGTGTTCTTGATTGAAGCGGATGAAATTATAGTAATTTCATGTGTTGTGCATGTACCTGTGATGTTCATGGATGAGTTTATATTGTGCTTTATCCTTGTTGTGCTTCCGCATTGATTGAAGTGTTTGTGATCGGAGATTCTTCCAATGTGTGCCTGAGTTTTCATGTTCTTGGCCGACATGATGATGTTAGCATGTTGTGGATCCATGAGGATTAATATTTTATTGTTTGGCATGTTTGGAGGTGTTTGTTTAGGTCCTCACTATGTTGTGACCAACTTGCATTGGTGCACACTATAATTTATTCATGTATCAAGGCAGACAATTGTAATTCATTCTTTATTTGTGGTTGACTAAATAGTGGTTGTAAATGTGTAGCGGATATATATGAGATTGTTTTCCTAATTTAGTGTGAAGTGCTCAAGTGTAAAAGTGATTTACATGTGTGAATAAAGGTAAGATCATTCAGAGTAGAGTGTGGAAGAGTTTGAGAAGAGGGTAGAAGAGTTTGAAGAAGTTTTTATACGTCTAATTGGAACTGTAATCAAGCTTTTGTAGAAGCTAATTTCTTAGTTCAACTTCATCAGATGGATTTAATCTGATTATTGTATGTAAGTCAATGAGCCTTCCCTTTGAGTAGTGTGCCTGAATGCAAGTGCATTCCCTTTTTATTCTTCATTATACTTCTAGAAGGGTATAATCTTGTGGACTTACATCCATCGTGGTTTTTCCCCTAACAGGGTTTCCAAGTATAAAATCTTGGTGTTCATCTATCTTTGATGTGTTGTTGATTTAATGCTTGCAATATTAATTATCAAATTTGTGATATAAGGTTGATTAATGTTGTATAAGTTTTATTTTGGTAACAAATGATTCACCCCGCTCTCTCAATTGTCTATCCTTGTTTTGCCAACAATTGGTATCAGAGCTAGTTCCTCTGAAAGAAGCTTAACAACTTGAGGTGATCCAAGATGACATCATTCAAAAAGGATACTACTAGATTCGATGGTACAAACTACTCTCTATTGAAATTAAAGATGGAATGTCATTTAAGGTGCATTGGTGAACCTTTCTGGCAGATGACACAAATTGCATATACTATTCCTCATAATGGTCCTTCCTCTGAAGATGAGATCAAGAAAGCATAAATTAATACTAGGGTAGTAGAAACACTGGTGAGTTCTTTGACAAATTTAGAGATGACAAATGTGATGGGATTGAAGATTGCATACCATATTTGGAAAAATCTAGAAATATTGTATGAAGGAAATGTACTAGTGAAAAGTGCTAAGCTACAAAGTCTAAAAGGAAAATGGGAGAGCTTGAAGATGAGTGAAGATGAGAACATATTTGCTTTCTCACATATGATAAATGAATTGGTGATGGACATTAGATGTGTTGGCAGAAATTTGGATGATGATGAAATTGTGGCTAAGATACTTAGATTTGTTCCCCCTTCTTAAAAGACAAAATCTCAAGCTATTGATGAGCTCAGGATAGTGACAAATATTATAAAAGACACGTTGATTGGAAAAATTGCTGCATTTGAATTGAGTGAATTCAGTGAGTCTACTCCTAAGACTGAATCTACTTTCAAGGCTATTGTATCCAAGAAAATCAACTAGAGATATAATTCAGGAGAAATTTCCAAGAGGTCATTCAGGTATGAAGATGAGATGAAGTGAATTGAAGATGAAGAAAAGGAATTGGAAGAACTAGAAGCGTTGATTGTGAAAAGAGAATCAAGAGGACATGGTAAGTACAAAGGAAAGTTACCTATTAAATGTTTTTCTTGCAGTAAGATAGATCATTTTGCATCTAGATGTCCTGAAAGAGTTTCAAATTATAAACTTGATAACACTAGATTTCAAAGAAAGTGTTATGTTGAAGAAGGTGTAACTCATGATAAATTTGATAAAGAAACTAGAAATGAAGATGAATGGGTATTTATTGCTATCAAAGAAAATGGTCAGGTGTCCACTAAATCTACTAGTAATGTGAATGTTGAGAAAGATCTTGCAGCAAAATTTGAAGAGAAATATGAGTGGGTGATTGAAAATGGATGCTCACATCTTATGACTAGTGACAAAAGAAAATTTGTAAGCTTGGAAAACTATGATGGTGGTGTTGTGAGGTTCAAAGACAACACTTCTGGTGTGATTCATGGCAGAGGCACTATTTCTTTTGGTGGTAAGCACAATACTAATGATGTTATTTATGTAGAAGGCTTAAAGAATAACTTGTTGAGTGTTGGACATATGGTAGACAACTGTTACAATCTACAATTCAAGAATGGTAAGTGCAAAATTTTGGGAAGTTCAGGAAATATGATTGCTTCAGGAACAAAGACAAAAGGTAATATCTTTCAATTGAGTGATGCTAGTGAAAGTTGTTTGATTCCCCAAATTGATGTAAGTTGGTTATGGCATAGGAGGTTGTTCCATGTGAACTTTGATAACATTGTCAAGATAAGCTCTACTCAAGCAGTTAGAGATCTACCTAAGTTAGTGAAGCCTACTAACACTATGTGCAAGGAATGTTAGATAGGAAAGAAAAAAAGAAATTATTTTCGGAGCAAACAATATAGCGCTAACGGAGTACTAGATTTGATACATATTGATTTATATGGTCCTTCTAGAATCAGAAGCCTACAAGGTGAAAGGTATTTTATGTTGCTCATTGATGATTATTTTAGAATGATATGGGTCACCTTCTTGAGAGAAAAACATGAAGCATTAGAAAATTTCAAAAGTTTTAAAGCTATGGTAGAGAATGAGATAAGTCAAAGGATCAAATTTATAAGGTCAGATAGAGGTGGTGAATTTACTTCATGGGAATTCAATTCTTTTTGTGAAGAGCATGGAATCCAAAGACAACCATCTACTCCTCGGACCCCTCAACGGAATGGAGTTGTTGAAATAAAGAACAAAACCATTCTAGACACTGCTATAACCATGATGTTGGAAGAAAATGTTCCTCATTTCTACTAGAGATAAGTTGTAATTATTATTGTGTACACCATTAACAGGGTGAATGTCAATAGTAATTTTGGTAAGACACCTTTTGAGCTATGGTTTGGTTATAAGCCTACTGTCAAGTATTTCAAAATATTTGGAAGTAAATACTACATCAAGAGAGATGATGATATAGGTAAGTTTCATTCTAGAAGTGATGAAGGAATCTATTTAGGATACTCTACTAAAAGAAAATCTTACCAGTGCTTCAATAAAAGGTTGAAGAAAATGGGTTAAAGTGAAAATGTCAAGGTTGATGAAGATATTGGTAAATCATCCAGATCTAGTGGCTATGATTCAAATGATCAACATGATGGTACTAAAAATGAAAGCAATGTTAAGATAATCAACTTCAAATTATTCTGGTGAGCCAAGGGAATCAAGAAGTAGAAAATAGTAGAAGAAAGAAGAAAGAACACAAGAACAAGAGGTAAGAGAATTTGTTTAAATCCTAAGTATGTAAGACAAAATCATTCTGGTAGTTAGATCATAGGAGACAAGAGCAAAGCTGTGCAAACTAGAAGAATTCTGGAAGAATATTGTCTAGTCTCTAAAGTTGAGCCTAGAAATATCAATGAAGCATGTAAGGATAAACATTGGATGGAAGCCATGAAAGAAGAATTGTTGTAGATACAGAAAAATGATACATGGGATCTTGTTCCTAGACCTCAGAACAAAAATGTGATTGGAACCAAGTGGGTGTTCTAGAATAAGCTAAATGAACAAGGTGATGTGGTGAGAAACAAAGCAAGATTGGTTTGCAAAGGATAATCATAGATGGAAGGTATTGATTTTGAAGAAACTTTTTATCTTGTTGCTAGAATTGAAGTTGTTAGATTACTTATTTCTTATGATACTTTAATAATTACTAAGTTTATTAGATGGATGTAAAGTCAACATTTCTGAATGGTGCACTAGAAGAAGAAGTTTATGTTGAACAACTAGATGGATTTCAGTTCACTGATGAAAAGGACATGGTATGTCAATTGAAGAAAGCTCTTTATGGACTAAAGCAAGCTCCTAGAGCTTGGTATGCTAGATTGGATAAATACTTGTTGAAACTTGGATTCAATAAAGGTACTATTGACAACAATTTGTATTTCAAGCTAGATCAAAGCAAAGAATTGATCATTGAAGTCTTTGTTGATGATATTATTTTTGAAGGTGATGATGATTTGTGTATGAAGTTTTTCGATGAAATGAAAAGTGAATTTTAAATGTCAATGATAGGAGAGCTGAAATTATTTTTAGGACTACAAATCACTCAGCTAGATGAT
Organism: Sequoiadendron giganteum; assembly: GCA_007115665.2. Lineage (NCBI taxonomy): Eukaryota > Viridiplantae > Streptophyta > Pinopsida > Cupressales > Cupressaceae > Sequoiadendron > Sequoiadendron giganteum. The sequence goes on from CM021105.1 coordinate 221,658,223, forward strand.
GAAATCTTTGTATCTCAGTCTAAGTATGTGAGAGAGTTATTGAACAAGTTTGGCATGGAAGATTCAAAACTAGTTGGTACACCTACGGTGACTAGATGCAAACATACAAAGAAAGATGATTCTCCTAAAGAAAATAAAAAAAGATGCAGTTCAATGATTGGTGGATTACTCTATTTGACTCATACTAGGCCAGATATAATGAATGTTTTGTGCATGGTTGCTAGATTTCAAGTTGATCCTATACAATCCCATGTGACTGCTGTAAAAATAATATTCAGATATCTAAAAGGGATAGTTGATCTTGGTATTTGGTATCCTAAGGATGATGATCTTACTCTAAGTGATTTTACTGATGTTGATTGGGTAGGAGATGTATATGATTGTAAGAGTACCAATGGTGGTACATTCTTCTTAGGTAAGAAGCTATTATCTTGGTTAAGAAAAAAGTAGAACTTAGTTTCATTATCTACTATTGAGGCGGAGTACATTGTTGTTGCAAATAGTTGTACCCAAGTATTGTGGATGAAGGAAATGTTGAGAGATGAAATAATTGAGTATGAAGAACCTGTTGCCGTATTTTGTAACAACTCAAGTGCCATTAACATTTCTAAGAATCCAGTGTTGAATTCAAATACAAAGCATATATCCATCAAGTATCACTTCTTGAGAGATAAAGTAAGTGACAATGAAGTTAGATTGGAGTACATACCTACCAAAGAGAAAATTGCAGATATCTTTACCAAACTGTTTCCTAAGGATGATTTTGAGTACCTCAGAGTCAAGTTAGGGGTGATTTCCCCTCCTGATCAGAACTAAGATGCAGGTATTTGCATCAGTCCATGAATTCATAGCCATATTTCATTCTAGATTGATGTTGTGGCAGTTGCTACTCAGGGGGAGTAGTCAAATGATTCAAATTTGTGAACAAAGAATATGTACCTTGATGTCAAAGGGGGAGAGAAACAATGTGAAAAATGTGGGAAAGAAAAGAAATTAAGGAAATAGGAAAGAGTGCACAATCTCAAGGGGAGATTGTTGAAGAAGAGTTAGTTGGGTTGATGGTATTATTTTTCACATCATGTATTGCCATCAATGCCAAAGGTGAAAATTTTTGGATTTTTTGGTCATGTTACTGATATGTGGTTAACATTGATGTCAACACTATTAGTATTGAATCTTCTTAAGGTTGTGTATGTCGAGGATATTGAGAAAATTGTAAAAACTATAGTACAAGAAGCCAGTGGAGCTGAGAAGGTCATAATGTTGGAAAGATTTGTGTATTAAAGATCTGAAGGTGCACTTCAAAGGGTTTGTTGCTAAATCTTTCTAGTATGTTTTCCAAAAAATTTAGCGGTTCGCATAAATATTTGTGGAGGCTATGAAGATTTGTTTGCCTATAGTTACTCAATTTCTGTAGATGGTGTTCTTGGTTGAAGTGGATGAAATTTTGGTAATTTCATGTGTTGCGCATGTACCTCTGACATTCATGGATGACTCTAGATTGTGCTCTATCCTTTTTGTACATTTGCATCAATTAAATTTTTCATGATCGGAGATTCTTCTGATGTGTTCCCAAGTTTTCATGTTCTTGGCTGACATGATGATGTTTGCTTGTTGCGGATCCATGAGGATTAATATTTTATTGTTTGGCATGCTTGGAGTTTTTTTTTTACGTCCTCACTATGTTTTGACCAACTTGTGTTTGTGTGCATTGTAATTTATTCATGTATCAAGGATGACAGTTGTAATTCATTCTTTATTTGTGGCCGACTGAATAGTGGTTGTAAATCCATGTAGCAGATATATATATATAAGATTGTTTTCCTCATTTAGTGTGAAGTGCACAAATGTAAAACTAATGTGCATGTGTGAATAAATGTTAGATAATTTAGAGCAAAGTGTGGAAGAGTTTGAGCAAAGGGTGGAACAATTTGAAGAAGTTTTTGTGCACCTAACTAGAACTGTAATCAGGCTTTTATGGAAGCTAATTTCTTAGTTCAACATCATCAGATGGATCTAATCTAATTATTGTATGTAAGTCAGTGAGCCTTCCCTTTGAGCAGTGTGCTCTAGGTAGTGTGCCTAAATGCAAGTGAATTCCCTTTTTATTCTTCATTATACTTCTAACAAGGTATAATCTTGTGGACTTACATCCACCGTGGTTTTTCCCCTAATAGGGTTTCCATGTATAAAATCTTGGTGTTCATGTGTCTGATGTGTTGTTGATTTAATACTTGCATTGTTAATTATTAGATCTGTGATATAAGGTTTATTAATGTTTTATAAGTTTGATTTTGGTAACAACTGATTCACTCCCCCCTCTAAGTTTTCTATCCTTGTTTTGCCAACAACATCCAAAAAATCTAAAATTTGAGCGTGCTCCCCCCTAATTTTTTTGAAAACTACTCAAAAATTAATTTATTTTTTCATCATGTGTAGAATGGAGTCTAGTTTCAAAAAATGTAAATTGTTTCACATTTTGATGAATGAGTAAAAATCTATCCTAAAACGAGCACATGCTGGTTTTTGACTAAAAACAGAGGCATTTACAATAGAAGCCATGGATCAAAACCTTAACTAAATCAAAATGAAAAATATATATATATATAGATAGATAAGGGAGAAGTTAATGCTATCATGGTTTTTTTATAAATTTTCATTGAAAGACATGCAAATGAGATGGGGAACACAGACGAAAATATGAAGAAATTTAGCACCCTTCCAAAAAATCATGTCTTTTTCATGAAATGGTTTTCCAAACCTTTGGGTTGGATGCCCAATGCAAAATCCAACCAATTGGGTTGGTATTTCCCAATGCAACCTATTTGGCGCATACCAAATTTGGTGCTCGCCCAATGGGTTGCTTCATTTGGCTAGCACCAAATGTCATTCATGACTTTTGGAATGCATGTTTCTAAAATCTTTGATTTTCTCTTTTTCTGTCAAGGAAACTATATACATGAAATACACATTTAAGTATAAGTTGACATTTACATATGGAAATTTAATTTCTTATACTTTAAGTTATATTTCATGTATATAGGTAGGATTTTTTAGAGTGGTTTTAGATCTCTAAGAGTTATAATGAAAAATCTAGTTTTTGGAGGATCTTAAAAATTTCAGACTTAATCAAATTTCAATAATCAGTATGTCAAATTTTAGTAATCAGGAGGTCAAATTTCAATAATCAAGAGGTTAAATTTCATCTTTCTCTCTCTATCTCACTCATTTTCATCTCTTATTCTCTAGACCTTTCTCTCTCTCTCACTATCTCCATCCCTTTATTTGAAAATCTCTTCCTTGATCTCAAAAACTACATCTCTACATGTCCATCTCTCTCTCCTTCCCTCTCCAATATCTATCTCCATCCCTCCTTCCCTCTCTACATTTCTCTATCTCCCCTCCCTCTATTTTTATCTCTATATATCTCTCTCTACTCTCTATATCACCTCTCTCTATACATACATATCCCTCTCTCCCTCTCTCTACCCTCTTTCTCTCTCATTCTCTACTTCCCTCTCTCTCCCCTTCCCTCTCTACTCTCTATCTCGTCATTATCTCTCTCCTTCCCTCTCTAGTTATCTCTATCTCACTTCTATCTCCTTCCCTCCCTCCATGTATAATTTTCTCTATATCTCATTCTCTCTCTTTCCATTTCTACTTCTCTCTATCTCACCTCTATTTCTCCTCATCTCTCTCCCTCTCTCTTTCTTTCACCCACCTTTTCTCTCTACTTCTCGCAATCTAACCTATCCCTCTATACATATTTCTCTCTCCCCCCTCCTTCCATCTCAATCTATCCACCTTCCTCCTTACCTCTCTACTTTTCTCTCCATCACATCTCTATCACCTATCTCACTTTTCTCTCTCCCCTTCCCTCCCTACTCTCTTTCTCTCTATCTCACCTCTCTCTCCCTACCTATCCCTCCCTCCTCTATCTTATCTCTCTCACCTCTCTCTCTCTCCATCCCTAACTCTTTCTCCCTCTCTCCTTCACTCTATACCTCTCTTTATCTCCTCCTCCCTATATCTACCTAGACCTCTCTCTATTTTTGTCTCACCTCTCTCTCCATCCCTACCTCTCCCTATATATCTCCTTTCATATCTACTTCTCTCTACCTAGTTTTCCCTCTATACCTATTTATCTCTCCCTCCTTGCTTCCTCTCTCTCAATATATCCACCTTCTTTCCCTCTCTACTCCTCTCTCTATCTCTCTCCTCCCTCTCTACTTTCTCTATCTCTTCCTCCCTCCCCCTCTTTCTATCTCTCCTCTCGCCCTCTCCCTCTTTCTATCTCTCATTGCCCTCTCTCTACGTATCTCTCTCTCTCTCCTTCTATC